>RXPK01002566.1:0-111126 GCA_004143645.1 Protaetia brevitarsis
GTATATGTTTATATTCTCCAAAAGGAAACTGATGACTTATTAGATAAACGATTACGTCTTCACTTAATACTTCCTCCTACTATATCATTCGTAGCACGGTTGTCAAAGCTTATTCATGTGAAAAAGGTAGTAGTCGGTAGTTCTACGAAAGTAGGACACTAATATGGCCAGGAGTAATTTTTAATAGCAAAATAGATACGGTAAGAACGTAGGCACAGATCCAAATAAAAATGTTTATATTCGTATACGTGACCTTTAGGTATATCCGATGATTTATCATCAGATTATTTAGAAAGGGAAATAAAAAGAATCTGAATTGGAAATTCTTCAATAAGTCAGTATTTAAGAGTAAACCCTCATGATTCATAGATGACAAAACATCTGTTTGATACTGTATAAAATAAGAATCATTAGTTTTTTAAACAAGAGATTAAAAAAAAATATTTCGATCAAGTATTCCTCGTGTATATTACTGAATATTTTTGGATACAAAAATAATCTACACATTAAATTTATGGATTACCAACGCATGTAGTCGACGAATTAATATTATAATATGTTGTACTTCTTAAAAGACCAATATTACACAAGAAAAAGGTATTTATTTAACATAGAAAATAGTTTCCAATGTGGTTGTTGCTAAATGCCCCTTTGCAAGTCCTTATATAAAAAAAATCATGGGATCTAAACAGATATAACCGATTCAAATTTGTTGGATTTTTTAAATTCGAAAGCAAAAAAGAACTAATCCAAATTTAATCACTTTATATGATCTAATTCGGAATACATGGCAGAAAGATCTAGATTCTAGATATTAAATACGTACCTATAAATGTATTGAGAACTTGCAAGGGCGGATATATCATAAAAGCTAGGTGTTAAAAGAGAAACCCTTAAACATTAAAAAAACAAAAAACACACTAAAAAATGATGAAGGTTGGATTTGGTAAAACATAATTTTAACATTATAGTTGCATTGAATAAATTGTAATTTTGATTAGCCTAATTCTTTTCTTAATAATGCTCACTTTATTAATTTGACAATATATTGTTTAGTGAACTTATTGGGTTTGTTAAATTAATTAGAAGTAAAAGATAATATGATTACGTTCATTTCGTTTTTTTGTCTCTCATCTTTTCCTGCGAGTCCCCAGGTTATTAACATATCCTTTATAAAATTAGCCGTTTTAAATATGCACTCTCACAATCTTCTTAAAAATGTAAAAAAAACTGCATCACTACATGTTAATTCCTAACAACCCCCGAGCAAAAACAAAAATAAAAGAAATAATAAGATTTAATTTTTGATTAGTTGTTTTAATGCCATGCTACCTATGCAGTATAATTTGGTGATAGATTATCTAAAGCCGAATCCATAACGATTAAAGCCAACCATTTAAATAATACAATTTAGGCATAAAGTATATCTTTATCTGTAGCTGTACCGACTTTATATGAAAGAAATAGTTCCCTTTGGGCAATTTACATGTGTATTTATTACAAACTAATTTATTTGGATAAATGATTTCTGAGAGAAATATATTGATAACTTCAAGGAGAGCATTAAGATCAATTGTAAGTTACTATATCTAATTCGAAGTTTTTCTTTCTTCTTTATGATGTGAAATACTTTTTTTTTCAAAGACTGGGGGAAGAAATAGTTTTTTTTTCGGTGCAAAGTTACTGCTGAATATAACTCCGATCGTTTAATGCGATACATTTTCTAATTCGTTGATCTATTTCTATATCTACTGTTTAACTATATTAGTATCATCATATGAGATGTTCAAAAAGTATTCAGCAAAAAATCAAGAAAGTACACAGTAAGATTTAAATATCTTCTTCAAAATGCCTTAACATATTTATGTATTGAAGATGTATAGAGCAATGTAAAACTAAAATTGCTTTATTTATGTGTATGTATTTTCTTTAAGTTTTTAAAGAAAAGTTTCAGAAAAGTGTTCGCTATTGAAAGAAACGATATCGCTAAAAATAACTAATCCAATCATTTCATGCAGCATGAAAAGATATAACTTCTGCAGTTAATACTAAAATAAAGATTTGTTTGTTCACATAAACGTTTGTAGAATGCCTCTAAGCAATAATTACGGCATCAGGAAACTTGATGCATTTATGCATATAGCAATGCATGCAATCGCCCGATCTCTTTGCCACTATTAAAAAGTCAATTGTAACAAAAGGAAGCGCACGAGCAGCATGTAACCTTTGAAACGCATAAACAAGGTCTAAATAATGCACGCGCGTATGCAAATGCAGCGCGGTAGTCATAACTTTTCACATATTTACACACAAAACATTCTTATTGATGAGCTGGAAATATTACAATGAATTATGTCAAATACATCACACACTGACTGCTTAACCTCATTGTTTATCAACTAAGTACGGTGAACTAATTTACAAATCGTCCGCCGAAAAGATACACACAAATTTCGAAATCCATGTTTAAGTGGTCTGCAAACTCGGCAATCTGATATGCGTTTAGAAGCATTATACAATAAATATGTATTTAAATGTTACTCAACACTTATTTATGATGATTAGAACAAACACAAGTAGCACAGGTACCTACAGGTATATTTACCTGATGACGTATCAATACCTTAAAAAAGGCATATCTCGAACTGTTTACTGATTGACTCTGAATGTGATAATAACTGGGATTGAAAATATTTCATTTTTAATTTACTTAAAGTCAGAAAAGTAAAACTCAAACATAAGGATCATTAGAAAATGTAATATTTTGGCTGAGCTTTCATCTAATCATTAAATATAGGGTGTTAAAAGCATGGTTTAAAGATTTTAAAGGAACGAAAATAAAAATTGTAATAAACATATACGGTATTCATTTGAAAATTTTCCATACTGTAATGCATTGTTATTATTAATTATAGTGGTAATTTGTTCAGAAAACTCTACTTTTTGCCAAAATAGTCTTCGCTTAGCTCTTGGCATATTTTCAATTTATAAGGATGGAATTTATGAAGTTTTGTTGAAATTCCGGTTCATTTAAAATTCTCGGCTGCTTACATTTTTGTTTTACATTTGCAACAAATCCAGTCTGAGCAAATTTATCAATGAGATTTACGTGGGACATACCTAATGTTACGACAGTTTATAGAGAATCGAGCGATTTTCGGTCTCATAAGCCAATACAATTTCAACCCTTTCTCGGAAACCGTAAACCATTATTGTTACTTCATTGAATAAGTTTGGATTGATAACACTAAATAATCATTTAAACTAAGCAACAGACGATGTATTTCCAAACGAGGAGCACCGGAAGAAAAACTGATATATCCGCTTTCTGTGCTATTACCCGCAGCATTACTTTTATGGTGTGTATAAAAATTGAATCAACGAACACAAAATCGGCATTAAGATGTATAAATGCAAATAGGTTAACGAATATTCTGCATTAAGCATAACTTAAAATTTAAATAACCACAAGCTTATTCACTTTTCTTGTTTTTCAGAAATTTATAAAAGTTTTTAACATTGTTTATTGCGTCGATGCTACTAAAAAAGATTGTACAGCTAGACAAAACAGAACAAACCAAAAGATTTTCCTAAAAATGTCGAAAACAAGTCGATTTATTTCAAAAAATTAAACCCCAAAATGTAGTGTTTCAAAAGACCATTGAAATGAGGTATTGGACCATATCCCTTTCCATTTAAAATTTTAAAGGGGATAGCTCCCGGGAGGAGAGAGATCAAGTAACTGAGTCAATTTTTGCATCCAAAGTTGTTCCCCTCGATAATATTTCTTACGTGTTTTCGTAAATTTCCAGATTTCCAGAAATTTTGGGTGGGAAGTTTTCAAATGTAAATCCGGTCCAACAAATCAACAGTTTTCGGGTAAAAGCAATATCAACATTCAGTTTCAACAGTTTCTACATTCAAAGAAACTTCCACTTTTTCAAATAACCCTTGTGTTTCTATTCGTTGGTGCAAATCTTCAAGATAGTTTACAGGTGTAGAGTAAACTATACTTTTTTAATAATGCCACAAACAAAAGTCTGCGAGATTCACATCTGGAGACGGAAGGCATGCAACCCCCTCACCCTAGCAATTTCCTAGAAAACGTGTCGCTCAAATGTGCCCCAACAGCAAGGTGCGACAAAGCTACATCTTGCACAAACTAGAGATATACGGTGAGATTCTATGCATATCTGTGACGTCTGTAAGGTTATCTGTAAGTCTGTAAGCATGCTTACAGCCTTACATATAATCTTGCAGGCGTTACAGATAAGCGTAAGAAATCCACCATTAGTCTCTGATTTAACGGTAAGTTCTCCAAAAGTTTTGAAAAAATTTTTCAGGAAATCAAGGTATGTAGGACCGTTTAATGGTTGTGGTGAAATAATTGGTCCTAACACCTATCCCCTGCCACATGTTCAGACTGAAACGCCCTTAATGTCTGGATTTAACGACGATTCGAGATATGTCGTCAGGCCACACGTGATTATAGTGGAAATTAAATATTCCATTTCTGGTCAAACCAGTCATCAGCGAAAAGTACGTCAGCAAGGAAGTTGAGCGTTCAACATCAGCTTCCCGTAAAAACCATTAACAGAATGTTAGTATTGTGTCATAATTCAGAGGATCGAGAGATTACAGGCGTTGGATGTGGTAAGAGTAAAGGAACTTCTTACGGAAAGTTCTCCACGCAAGATTTCCGCTTATACCCTTTTGAGCGGAAATTCTTCAATCAAATGTGGATTCCGAATTTTCATCGACAATATCTAAAACATCTACCTCCTATGTACATACTTTTTTAAACGGCGGTCGATTGGGAAACGTTTCAGCATAGAACGACGTGTACTAACAGCATTCCTGTTGTCACGACCGTACGTGAACACCATATTCGCCATTTTAGCATTGGAATACACGACTCAAACTTCACTATTTGAACGAAACATCAAATTTAGTTATTTCTTAAAATAACGTAAGTGACTCACAGCCAACACGTTTGGATTTGCAGATGAATGTTTATTAACACTTTAACCTTAATTTTGTACGTACTACATGCCCCTAAAATCTTTAAGCGATGTTTTTTAACACCCTGTATAATAACTGTATTCTTTTCTTGCCGTGCTATTTGAAGTAGTAAGCATAATTTATAACAAATTCGTGGCCGGTGCCGTAGTTCTACCTAAATGTACACGACATTAACATAAATATTATTTTCCGAATGTGTAAATAAAAAGAAATCTAATACTTCTATATATTGAGAGAGCGAAGACATCTCGTTTCCGTGACATTAGCAATTGATATTCCTTGAGAAAGTGCGCCATTGATCTAAGTTAAGCAAACTATATAGTAGGTGACTTATATCAACCATTAAGCAACTTCCATTAAAGTTTACCAACCTTGTACATTTATTATGTATTTATTCAATTCGTTGTTATTTCGTTCTTTTCCTAATACAACGAAAAGTAGTCCTAAAACTCTGTAACTACAACTAACAAACACATCTTGATGGTGAATGCAGCAAAAAGAACCTCACGGAGAATGACCAAAGAAAGAACTATTAGACATGAGCCTCCCGTCTCCTGAAATTGACCAAACCTGCGCCATGGCCCAAAACGACAAACTAAAAAATTTAGATTTGTAAAAGAATATACCACAAAACTGACTTGTAAAAGCAAGTGAAATCAAAGCAACATCTTGAGACTGTATAGAAATGCCCGTCAATGGTACATGGGTGCCGATAAGGTTAACAGAAATAACGTTATTCTAAGTTTTTTGAGGCGAGAAACACGAAAAGACAGCCACTCAAAAAAAGTCCTAAACGCTAGTCTTTAGTGATAATGAATAGGTCAAAAACTCATGAAAACAACAAATTCAATTTAGTATCGAACATTCAGTCACAGGATTTTAGAGAGAGAACTCTTTTTTGGCAACTGGAACAATTTTGTACGGAGGAAACTTTTATTTCATCCGTCCGACACAGCGTATCTTTTAGTATTTGGAATGCATTCCGGCATTCCTCAGTCCACTCGAAATTGTTGGTCTTTTTAGTCAATCGATATAATGGCTTGGCAATGTTCGCAAATCCTGGTACAAACTTTCGATAGTACGAACATAATCCAAGAAAACTTCTAACTTCGTTAACGTTCCTTGGGACTTGCTAATCTTCTACCGCCTTAATTTTCCCTGGGTCAGTACTAATTCCTTCTGATGAAATAACGTGGCCCAAATACTTGACTGATTTTTGGCACAAGCTACATTTCTTTCGATTAACCATCAGTTTAGCTGGTTGGAGGCGACTGAAAACACTGCCAAGATTTTGTAAGTGCTCTTCAAAATCTTTTCCCATAACTATTATGTCATCCAAATAAACCATGGTGGTTTTCCAAGACAACCCTTTTAGTACTAGTTCCATAAGACGTTCAAAAGCTGTGCAATATTGCACAGACCGAAAGGCATTACGTTAAACTGCCACAGCCCATTTCCGCTAGTAAATGCCGTCTTCTCCTTATTGTTGGGATGCATTTCCACTTGCCAATATCCACTTTTTAAATCTAACGTGGAAAAATACTTGGTGTCGGCTGACGCCTCTAGTGTATCATTAATTCGTGGTAACGGATAACTGTCCTTCTGGATAATATCGTTCAGTTTCTTATAATCTACGCAGAACCGCAGCGATCCACCCTTCTTTCTCACTAAAACTGCTAGAGACGACCATTCTTCGAAGGTTCAATCACCCCTTCCTCATGCATATCTTCTATGATCTTCTTCATTTCTGTCCGTTTTGCCAGAGGAAAGCGCCGATAATGTTGTTTGATAGGCAGGGGATCCCCTGTAGTTATTCGGTATTTCACTAGATTTGTCCTTCCCATATTTCCTTCCTTCGGTGGAGAATAAATCCGCATATTCTAATAGTAGTTCCCTTAAAGCTTCCTTTTGCGAAATGGTCAAATCTGCGGAAGAGTTCTGTACCGCTCACCGAACATCAGAACATTGTCCTTTCGTCAACCATGTAACAGGTTCGCATAACCCAATTTTCGTATCTTTTGGAATTGTAATTTCCCAAGGATTAAGGTTGGCCATGCGTACAGGAACGATATCTCGTCTTTTTATAAGTGTTCTGCCAGTAACAGTCCCTTATCGAGTTCGAATTCTTGCTTGGGTGCAGCTATTCCTATAAGGTATCCACTAAGACCCCATCCATCCATACCTTCACAACCATTTCACTGTTAGCAGGAATAACTACTTTTCGAGCTGTGACAAGCATCGTGCTAGTTTGTATTTCTTCATAGTCAACCAGACTAATCTCTTCGTCTTGATAGAGTAGAACGTGATTTGTTATATCAATTACAAATCCACCATTAAGCTATTGGCACTTCCCCTTAAACGAGATACACGATACACGATTACACGAAACTTCGTTTGTTGCAACAAGTTTGTTCTGTCCGATTTCTTTTGATGAGCTACGTTATAATCTGTTTGAGGTTGTGAATATTCACGTGTTAACCTTTTATTCTTTCTCGCTTTGCAATTATATCGAAAGTGACCATACCCACGACAATACCAGCAAAACATTCTTCTTTGTGAGTGATTTCTTGTCTGTTCTGGATAATGCCTCCCTGGGATCTTTTGAGAGTCAGCCAGTACATACCCCATTTGACTAGCTGACTTTAGTTTTCCTGATTCTGGTATCTTGAACGAGATGATTCTTGACTTGTCGTCGGTGTAGTTCTGCAATGCGATTTAATATGACCGTGACCGCCACAGTTCCAACAAACTAGGTTTCTTCGGTTATTTCCCCTCGAAATCAATTGCCGAGAGAGTTCCTTAAGTTTATCTTTGAATTGTTCCAGTTTATTTATTACATCACTGGATGTTCCTTCCTTAGAAACAACACGCAACTCTCTTATTTTAGGACATACCTTTGGCTGCTTGGCTGCTTCAAATCTCAAAGCATGTATCAGAGCGTCGGAACATTTATGGTGTCTACTCATTCCGAACGCTTGTTGTACTTCGGTGTCCTTAATTCCATCGATGAACGCTTGAGTAGCTAGTTGTTCCCAAAGTTCTGCTGTAACGTCGGGAAATGCCAATAATAACAATAATTTATCGTAATGTCAATATCATAGCTTGCCAGATAAAATTTCTCGGCCATTCTAAACAGTTAACAAATAAAATGAATAAGTAATTTAAAAGAAAACTATTCAGAAATGCATGATTCATCCAGAATTCTGCAGCTTTCGAAATTTTTCGATACGACACTAATTTTTAGAGATTCTGTATGATGTCGAAATTTTTTGCTACATTTTGGTGAAAGAATGTTAGTACCTACTTAGTAGTTTTAAAATAGGAAAAAAAATTTAAAGTATTTTAAAAGGAAGTAACTACCCAATTATCACAAACCTCAAGTTTTTAAAGCTGAAAAATTTCGTTAAACTGGCAAACTTCTTACTCGCCAATTCCTTAGAAAACCTGTATATACTTCAAATTAAAGGCGTGTTAATTATACTATTTATGCGTATTAGGTGAATCACGATAAAGATGAGAGATGAGAATAAAATATTTCAATCTGTGTTCATTTCAATTTATATTTTTTGTGACATGTTTAGCTCTACCATGAGAGCATCTTCAGGCAACTACAAGATAAATAAATTTTCACATTAGTAATATTATATTACGTTCGAGATATTCTATGTTACTAATGTGAAAATATATTTATCTTGTAGTTGCCTGAGGATGCTTTCATGGTAGAACAAAACATGTCGCAAATAACATAATTTTTAAGCAATTAAGCAATACCTTATTCTGATCTTTATAAATTTATATGTATATTGTACATAACATAATTTTGATTAGAGTTATTCACGTATCCCGTATTCAAATAATCATAGGTACGGGTACAGAGTAACAAAATTAGTGGGCATTCAGTTACAAGTACTCTGCGAATGTAACAGGTATCCAGCGCATATTTGCGCGTATTACGAATATAAAATATAACCATAGCATTCGCTACCCGGTGCCCGTTACACTCGAAAATGAAACTAATGTTACAGAGTATTAAAAAAGGCTCCCACCACTAATGATATAGCAATTGGACGGATTTTTACATAATTAATTCAACAAATCATCTTTTCAAATGAATTTCAATAAGATTTTTTTTGAAATGGTACGTAAAACCTGCATTAGTATAAGGTTATCCAAAACGCTAATAGCCCAGTTGTTAGTTACAAAAATGTTTTGGGCAGACGTTCATTAAACTTTATTGACTTGAAATTGCAGCAACACATCCTTCAGCAGTGCCAAGCATGTCATTGGACAGTTTGTATATTAGGATCCAATACATGATGAGTAGTTCTTGTGAAATGTATGGAGTGTAAATATATATATTATTGCATTGTCGACTCTTCATACGTATCAATAATTTTTATCACCACTTTATTATACAATATTAAGTTACGCGAACATTCGTGATAAATTGAATTGATATAAGTTATCAGTAATCGCAATGCGAAACGTACCAGACATTTATAGAATAAATACTATGTAACACTGCAAGCTTAAAAAACTATATTATATTAAAGATAACAAAAGAAACTTTAAGTCCCCCTTAGCATAAAACTATAAAATTACATATGTAATTGGAAAAGGGAATAATTAAATTTAGATCTTCATCGCGTGGAACAAATAACTAAAGAATCCAGGTATGGTACTATAACATAAAAAAGTACATATTTATATCCCTTAATTTACTAATTTAAATTTAGAAAATAATTAATTATTTTATTCCACTTTATACACCAACTTGAGTTACTTGAACTTATATCGTGTACCAACTACCTATTTGTCAGTCCTTGCACCTATATAATGCGAATGCTAATAGTAAGTAATCAGTAGACTAGAACCATGCTCTGACCACATCAAAAATGTCTAGTAGTAGCAATAAGCAGAAAACTAAAGCATATAAATTAGATTACCTTAGTATAGCTTCGAGTTAATTAGAAGAAAAAAAGTGAAAGGTACGAAAAGATATGCATCAAAAGGATCAGCTGTTCTACACATGGAAATGAAAAATCAGCTGTTCACTATTTAACTAACGGAAGTTAAATCCTGTATACAAATTCGCGGAATTGTTCTATTCTACTAGCAGATTCAACGTGTAGCTTTTTGGCTTAATCTTAAAGTGAATATATAGTTATAATTGTCGTAACGTAGCGCACGTGAATAATCATGAGGATGGGGATGTTGAAAGGATATTGTACTCTCAACATCAGCTGTGCACAACACCTGACGATGGTAACATTGAACTGTGTATACATATATGTACGTGCATTATTTAGTCGCGTGCCTGCGGTTTAATGGAAAAAAAATTAGTGATGTATTCTTCTTGTGAACAAGTAAATTAAAATAATTAAGATAGTAAATCCGAAAGGAAGGAATTCTGCATTCATTAGTTTTTATAGGGATTTTAGATCATAAAATGAGGGCGCAGATATAACGTGTATATAAATTGGCAAATTACCTGTTTTTAATTCTAATTCAAGCGCTCTCAAGAAAAAAAAAATCAAAACAAACTTGCTAGCTTTAACCATTTCAATTGAGAATATACAGGCTGTCCCACTTAACGTGCTCATCATTGGGATCTCGTAAAAGGTAAGGGGTAAATAGTTGGTTAAATGAGAAAATTTGCAAGTCGACAAGACCTACTTGCCTAAGAAGAAAATTGAAGGATCTTGGCACTGTAAAGGAAAAAGTGAAAATCGACAAAGTAATTTCAGAAAATCATAAAACTTCAAATAATAAAATAAATTCATGAATCCCAATTTAAATATTATTTCGACGTTGATAACACCAGAATTTTAACAAAAAAGAAATATCACCCAATATCTTAGAAATGACAAAGAAAAATAAAAACCGCTTTAATAATCGAACTGACATATTCACCAAAAATGTATTTCCCACTATTTTAACTTTATTTCTAGCCTTGCTTAACTTATTTTGAAATAATATCTATTCATATTTTGACTACTACGAAAAAAATGTTTCGTTTTTAAGATTAAAAAAAATATATCACACCTAATATCTTAGAAATGATTTACATAAAGAAAAATAAAAACCGCTTTAATAATTGTACTGACACAGCTTATTCACCAAAAATGTATTCCACTCTATTTTAACTTTAATTTCTAGCCTTGCTTAACTTATTTTGAAATAATATCTATTCATATTTTTTACTATTATACATGTATCAAAAAAAAATGTTTCGTTTTTAAGATCGGTTTTGCACTTCAATAAATTCACTTTATTGTACATTATCCATTGTGTTTGTTTAATTTACTAGTACTGCGGAAATCGCCAGATAATAAAAACCGGTTAATTGATTTTCAGTTAAAATCGTTTTTGAAAAGTGTACTTGCATCCACATCAGTAGAATATTGTAATGCCTAATAACCTATGAGATATTTAATTTTATTGGAAAGAGTGCAAACGTCAAAATTTAGACAAAATTACAAATATCTAAAAAACGATTAGCTTTAGGAATAGGAAATATTAATGGAAACTTATCACAAATGACGCGAGCAATACACTGGACCCATAAAAATTGCACCATTCCATGTAAAATAGAGAAAGTTGATACCGACACCCTGTACACCAAAAGTGCTATAAAGCTGAAAATATTTTCTTTAAATAGATCATAGTCGGCCGTTATCACTCTGCAAGTATCAAAATCAAATTCCTTCTAGAAGTTCGAAAAATTCTAATGACCCCGTTCGGTGGGACACCTGTATATCCATAGTTATGTTCTAATTGAGTTGATTTCTTTCGTGGTTTAAAAAAAAAGAAATTTTGATTGATTAACTTTTAATATGTTAAATTATATTTGTAATTTAATTTGTTTTGTATTTTGATTCTGACGTGAGTATTATAATGGTAAAGGAAGAAGAAATTATATGTCCATTCCATTCAATATTTTATTATATAGAAAAATTTTCTTGTTTTATATCTTTATGCTTGGGACAAAATAGGAAATAATCAAAAGACAACAAAAATTAACTAAAACAATTCTACAAACATAACGATTTATTACTTACTGAATGGTGAGCACTTTAATTGGGACATCCTGTACATCAAATATGCATAAAAAAGGAATACGTTCCCTCCTTAAGAGTTAGAAATACAGTGGAACCTTCTGTATAATGAACACATCATTGGCTCAACGGATTTGTCGGTTGGCGAGCGATGTCCGGTGAGAAGAGGAGTAAAATTCTTAAATTAATCGCAGTTATGCTCAACAACCGTTAAAATTAACGTCAGAACAGTGGCTACAGTGATATACCCTCTTTGTAAAATGACGGTATTATCACGGGGTGAAAGCTTTGCATGCGGATCCGCTAAAAACGGCAAGAGACTTCTCTTTTGATCATTTCGGTGTATCTAGCTATGTATATTAATTCTTTATTCGAGAATATATATAAAACGAAATAAAAGGGGTAGTAACGATAGGGGAATTCTTTTTTTTGTGTCCATGGGCGGGTGTAGATCCGAAGAAGGCAACTCGGCTAGAAAGACCTATTGTGCCCTACGGAAATTACTATAATACTAATTGCTACTACTTTTAATTTTACTTCTGTCACACTCAGCTGTTGCTCGAAACTGAGCGTGTATCCTACTTCTGAAAAAGACGAATTTCGACAACCTTAACAAAGATCAATAAGAAAATTGACTTATTTTGGTTACCGAGTTGTTGGTAAAAAAAACTCCTACCACAATTATTAACAGCCGTAATTTAGTTTTAATTTATTTTGATAAATAAGTTCATTCAGAATTTAAGGCAAAGTTATGTAATTTTTAATATAGCCGTTAATAGTTTATCCCCTAAGCTATAAACGATTGAAGATCAGTTGATAGTAAACAGAGAGACGCATTACGTATACATTACTTGTAGTATCAATTCGTCAATATTTCCAAATCTTTTTTAATTTCTTTGTGATTATAAAGCATCATCTTTAAAAAAAAATAAAAAAGAAACTATGGTAGCTTCTTTTTGTATTTCTTCAATTACCTATTATTTTTTAGACACATTAGTGATTGTCTTTTCCATGCTGCTTATCGAGTAATTATTGTTCAAAATATTAAGCTTTGTTTGAAATGTCTCTTAGTTTCGCTTTGTATTTTGTTTTATTATTTTTGTTCATCCTAAGTATATTCCCATTTACCGAAAACATTCGGCTAGTGTCCATGTATATCATGAATGAAAAATGGTCTAAGTTTGCGAAGTAGTAAAATATTAATTTGAGCATATTTATACAGGGTTGGGATAAAGTATGGAACCAAGCAAATAACTTTAAAACGGACGGAAGTTATTAACATAATGATAGTCATCCTATAACCGGACTCATTTAAAATGTTCAAAATGCTCGCCGTTTACCTCCTGACAATATACAGATCTTCTAATAAAATCCTGAGTTACCGTTTCCAAAACTTCTCTACGGATTAAATCACATTCGTCGACCATTCTTTGTCTCAACTCCTGCAAAGTAATTGGTCGTCCAACGTAAACACGAGATTTAAGAACACCCCAAAGATAAAAATCTAATCGACTAAGGTACCTCCCACCCATCGATTTGGGAAAGTAGCATCCAAAAAATTCCTAACTCATAGTGGGGAGACGCTCCATCCTGTTAAAACCAAAAACTTTGAGGCAACTCCCCATTATGTTGAAGTGCGGGAATAATGTGGTTTTTCAGTAGATCCAAATACTTTTTCCCAATCAAGTTTCCTTCTATAAAAATGGGCCTATAAGTCTGTTTTCAACAATTCCCACCCAAACATTCAACTTTTAAGGATATTGAGTATGGGCTTCATGAATCCAGTGAGGATTCGACTGGTACCTGGATTTATGACGATGATATATACCATAGTGCTAAAGTTGTGGTAGAAGTTTGAGGTGATTCTTCTAATTCAAAGCAATGTTTTCTCTAACACTCGTTAGTTGCTTTGGTAAATTTATAACAGCTGAACGTCTTATACGAATTCTTTCGAGATGCAAATCATTAAAAAAGGGACACACTTCATGGGTTCTAACACGATCGCCAAATCCGACCATCATTAAAATTTCAATAGGCTCTCTTTCATGCATCATTTTCATCCGTATAATTAGTAGATGCGAATTAAGTAAACTTGACAATTTGTCCACAATTACCTACTAATTTATAATACCTTTTGTTTGTTTGTTGCTGGGCAAAGCTTGGGGTTGTGGTTGACACTTCTAGGCAGTGATATCTATTGACGTATTATACCATCTCCGCTGAAATTTTGCCGAACTAATTATCTCTCTACTATTTACAGATAATGGTGCTAAAACCACAGTTTGGTCGAATTCGGAAAAACAAGGTTTATTATAATCTACAAATATATATATAGGTGTTCCATTTAAATTAAAAAATAGAGGGTAGGGTACAGTCACAACAACAAAATCCACATCAAAGGTATTATATTTCGTTAGACTTTTCTGCAAAGTTTCATCAATACCATCCTCTCCGTTTTAAAGATATTTGCTTGGTTCCGTACTTTATCCCAACCTGTATATATGCTCATGTTTCGTAGATATTGTTTAAATAAGGGATTAATTATTAAACACTACGTTCAAATGTTTATTACCAGTAAATGTTTGCACAAATTTTTACTATGTGTGCAAACAATGTACATATTGTGTATTTACATCTTACTCATAAATTTTGTTTGTTGTTGTAACTATACTTACTACTACACTATACTATTACATCCGAATATCGTTTCTCACAATATTGTGGAGTATTTTTGCAGTTTGCAGTATATTGTAACGAGCGCCAAGTTTTAAACTGGTGATTTCGTTAGGCGCTCCTGGAAGGCGCTCGCGTAGCGGAACAAGGAACTACGTACGAGGTTGGAAAGAGGAATGACAGAGGGCAGTACCGGGTCGAAATACGTGATTGTTCTCTTCTCAATCTCGAAGCACGCACTAGATGTTTCCGGAAGAGTCTCGCAGCCCCGGCGCGAAATATAAATAAAGCGACGCTATTGGCTGGAGTCAGTCAGTCAGTCGATACGAGTTAAATAGTGCGTATAAGCGGATAGCGAGTGGAGATAAATACGAGCGAATTAGGACCTCAAAAATAAAATCGGTGTAAATAAATCGTTTACATAAATTAAGACGTTAGTAATTAAGTGATTAATAAGCGTTTTTAATAGTAATTACTGAGTAATTTAATTCCTAGTATTTATTTTTATCTTATTTAATAGATTTTAAATAGGTCTTAAGTGTGTAAATAAATCAGGTTAATTTAAATATATCCCTGGTTTATTTCTTTTAAACCCCGACAACGTTTCTTTTATAATAGAAAAACGTTACAATATTATGGATCGCGGGTATAATAGTTTCTATGTCTGTTTGTTTGTTACTAGAAGAAATTCAAAATTGTGGAATACATCTTGACACTTCTAGATACTGACATCTATTGACCTATTATACAACCGCTGCGCCATTGAAAATCTCGGAGTGTTCCAGCCTCTGGAACGTGCCAAACATCGCATTGATAGAAAAAGAACGAAATAAGTAACAGAAAAATGATATTAAGTAACCACTGCCTTCTATTGAGAAGACATATGGCATATGGAATGCTTCTCATACATTGAAGAAGGTCAACTAGTCGAAGTTACTTACAAACTATTTTTCAAAAGAGCTATGGGTCAATAAATACTAAACGAAACTCAGCGAATCAATCGCTCTCACATTGAAAATTAATTGAATTTATACCCTTTCTCAACTTCATCTAGTGTTGCCCTGCGATAATTGCAAACCTTTTAGAAACTTCATAGCACTAATACAGGATTTGTTAATAAATTGCGATTTAAGAGAGTTTTGAACGCGCATTAATGTATTATAGGTATTTCGTTATACTAATTGAATAATCGTCCATGGTTTTGGAAAGAAATAATTTACTTTTTAGAAGAATCAATTAAACAACACATTTTATTGGTATTTCTAATATCAATTTTTCTGCATTTAGCACCTATTGGTATAAGGAATTCTCTTAATTTAATCTAAACTATCTTTCATATTAACATTTTCATTTGTACAAAATGTAATTGGTTCCTCCCTCATAAGTGATTGGTTTTAATAGATTATTAATTTCGTAATTGCTGTAGCATTTTCTCCGTTTACCGATATCCTTACAATCGTATTCAATTGTATCGGGTTCTTACGTCACAGGCTAGCTGTATGTTATTAATGTGAATTCTGTACCATTAAATGAAATTCAATCAGAAAAGTGGTAACAACTGTTACCTTAAGTATCTATAAATACCGATCAAAAATAAATGGTGCGTCATTCTGAAAAATCCAGTGCCTGCCCGTGACAATATTGAGTGGTGGGGCCAATCTCCGGCCAACTCCCTCCCCCCCTCTTCCCCTTTTTTTGTTTCGAATTAGTTTATTTCAGCTAGCAGTAATTTATTACCTCGTTTATTGATAACTAAAATAATACCCACACAAAAAATTTAATGCAGATAAATTAAGAAGACATTTTAAAATGAAAAATACATTAGGTTCTTATCGGGAATACTTATCTGCTTAAATATAAATACTAACATATTTCCTTCGAACTTGCATATATTTATTCTTTAAACTGAAAGTACATACATGAGTCACTTGTTTACATTTCCCCAGCTAACTAACGCAAAATTATTCCGGTGTTTTTGTGATTTCATATCGACGAAAACATAACACAACACAGAGCACATGAGTTATTTAAGCGAAGATGGTCGAGTAAAATATAATGGATATTTTATGCACAACCCCACCTATTTCATAGGTAGAAAGGGAAACACAATTTTTATTTCTTTGTTTGTTTACCTAAGCAAATGACTTGTTTTTTTTTTCACTCAAAAGACTATTATGATATATGATGTATTTTCAGGAATAACTCCTTTGTTATATTTATTATTTCATTTTCATAATTTTTATCCTGAGTAAGATATGAAGGTTAGTTCATTTTAATTTGAAGTACTTAATAATAGTTCTTAATTTGCGATGTCATTCTAGAATAATACTATATTTTATTACTATAATTAATAAATATTAAATATTCTTGAACCCAATTTTTATTGCGGGGAAGTGCTAAACTGAACTAGTTGAGTGAACTAAAGCCTTATAACATAATATAATTTAAATTAACATGAATTTACTACATACTTCCGTAAATCAAATATATATTAAACACAACAAACAAGTTTAACCGAAAGCCCTAGGAACACTGAACTTCACCGGCCGACACGTACTGAGAAAGAACCGGACCAGGTGGTCAATACAAAAAGAATATACACAGGCAAAACCAACACCAATACATCATCTAAAAGCAAACATGTTAAACATCATATTAAATTTGAAAATATAATACAAAAACTTAATTTATTAATATAAAATCATTCTTTCGCAAATAATAATTATAACTTACTACAATTCGGTGACTGGATAAACAAATTAACCAAAAAAAATACAGAAATCGTCAAACACGTTTACATTTACCTGTTCATATTATTTTTATATTAACAGAGACCGTTTCTTTTTTGTTTTAAATTAAATCTGTATTTTCTACACAGATTATTCTTTAACTTGGAAAGTACATACCACAGCAATATGTTTCTACTTTCAATAGTCGACCTTCGACGGCCGTCTTCGGTTGACTAACAGGCTTGCCTACCGTAATAGTGGGAGACCCTTCCCGCGCAGTGCCGACTGATAAGATGACTCGATCAATCAGCGGACAGCGGGCTCTGAAACGGTTGGCCCCACTGCAATGTAATTTTTGCGTATACTGCGACCACCCCTCTTCCGCTAGCTCCGCGCGGATACCACAAACGTCTAAAAGTCGGGGCCAATCTAGACGTGGCCCCAGTTCGCCGCTTGTCTACAAAAATAATGGCCTTAATGACTAATTTGTAATTTGCAATGGTGGTGCCATGGCCCCATGGTTCTTCGAGAGCCCTCCTCCTGCCCCCCAACTTGTCACGAATGATGCGAAAAATTCATTGGTTCGATAAAAATTATACCATTGCGTTTGAAATGAGAAATCTGATATCAACTCCCGGTATTCTAGAGATAGTATGGAGTATGGTGTCAAATATATTTTGCTTAAATAAATCACATAGTTTACTAACTTTACATGTTTAAAAATCAAATTTCTATTAGATCTTCGGAAAATTTTAATCATTATTATTTTTTATGCATTTACTGAACTTATTAAAAATAGATCATATTACGAAATTATCCGAACTTTAATTTATTAACAGCGGGTATGTTGACTAATCTGCTCGTAATAATTTAGATCATCAATATTTGCTGATAAGTAGTTGCATTCATGATAATTAAGTAAATTTTGAAATGCTTCTTCAAATCCGACCTATTTTTTTTTCAAACTTACGCAAGCCAATGCCACAGTTTATGTACAAACAGTTTCGTTATCTATATAATACAGACATTTGTTAAAAAAGTACTAAAATACAATGTGTAGGAGATAGCAATAAAATAAAAATAATTTATTGCTAAAATATTATCTTAGACACCAATTTCATCGTTAAATTAAATAACAGCGATGTAAAATGAAGGAGCAATGTATTTTATCAAAAATGCGTAACTAGGTTCGGTGAATGACATTCGGAACTATCTATTTATCCCCATTATGTTCAAGTGAAAATTAGATTCCATAATGCACTCTATGAGCGATTAAGTAATTGTGCTATATGGTGGATGTTTGGTAGTTATTGCGTACGCAATATACTTATTTACTGGTGCACAATGAGAGGATATGATTTTCCTTTTTTATAAATGAATGAATACCACATTTTATTTTCATCATATTCAGTGGGTTGTGCATGTGATTATACAGTACATGATACTTCACGCGAATACTGGATGCATATAATATAATATCCTAAATTTAGAGATGAAACAAAGATTAAAGCTAATCCAAAAAGATAGAGCACATCGTCATCATCAATTTCTTCAAAGAAAAAAACTGCCTATTAACCAAGACTCTTAAGTCACTAACACTAACATTTGCTACAGTAACGAAAGGTGTAACGTCCTTAAATGTTTTGGCAATACTGAAAAATTCAGATCAATAAAACGTAATAAAATCAAAAGGAAAAAATTATGAATGATTTATGGCAAATTAACCTACACAGAAAAAAATGACTAATTCAATCTTCATTAAGTAAAAATAATAATACTGGTTATAATAAGTTTTTATTAATATGTACTTATTAATATAATTAATTGTGTTTATGATACTATCTCCTCAATTAATACAAAAACTTTTTTTAATTTTTTTTTTAATGAATAAAAATCATTTTCTCCAAAACATAGTGTCTTTTCTGTCACCAATGTATATGTAGGTATAATATACAACACCTTTCCTAGTTCCTGCCAAGTTTACTTCAAATAGATAGAAACAGTGTTGTCTTTTGATTCTAATAAAAAAATATTTAGTTTAAATGCTAAGTAACAGTCTATCATTCATACTTGTTTAACATTTTTTTAGTAATTATTCCAAAGATTTAAAAACTATAACACACTTCACACTTTTGTCCTACATAATTCCACGTTACTTTTAAAACAGCTAAGGAGAAGTGGTATATGTAGTGGGACATAGTAAGTACTTGGTATAATAAAAAAATAATATTAAATTTTAAATTGCAGTTTGCTTCATTACTGATCGGAACAACTTTAAAACAATAGATAGCATGCGTAAGGAAGTTATTTTTGAATGTTACTTCTTTTGAAGACTGCGTCCTTATTTATTCGCATTCTTGTGAAAATATTCGTGAAGGTAGATGTATACAAATAATCCAGGTTTATGATTTTTTTTTTGTTTGGTGATACTAAAATATTATATAGGAATGGATGGTACATTATGGTACAGATTTTGATAGTGTATAGTGGTACAATACCACTCTACAGATATAAATTCCTTTTGATTACACAAGGCTTAAGTGAGCTGAAGATTTTTTTTCTTTTTCTAGATGCCTAAAGTTAGTAACAGACAAATGGAAAAAAGTAAGAAATTCTATAAAAACTAATAGAATTGCTGTTGAAAAAATTGTGGCCGGTGAAATGAAGCTCAGACAACCAGCTCAGGCAAGCAGCGGTTTAAGTAAGTCTGCTTCACATAGCGTCGTTTCTAAAAATAAACCAACAACTAAAAACGAACAAGTAGAGTTTTCTTTTGAACGAAAACATGGTTTTAAGCAGATATGCAATGATGCATGATCACAGCATGTTAGATGCATACTATGCGCGTACGGTAAAAAAAATAAAACTGTCCTACTTATTCTGGACAACCATGAGAGCCACTGTGACATCAAGGTACCTTACTATAAGCGAAATGGAATGGTTCTATTGACACAACCAGCCCAATGCAACCATAAATTGCAGGCCCTTGACGTGTCCTGTTTTGGACCACTTAAGGCAGATTATAACAGGGCAATGGACGATTGACTCTAAACCATCCGGGAATACCACTCACTATTTATAATATTGTCGAATTGACAGACGGTGCATTACCTAAAAAGCCTTTGTACCAACAATACAATCAAAAGTTCTAAATGTACTAGAATACCGTTCTGACAATCCAGGAGTCTTCACAGAAGACAATTACTTCAACTCCTATATCAAACGCTTTTACGATAACAGTACATAGCAGTACATAATAAATGGTAGACATTACATGAGTCAAATTGATTGGATAGAATCGGATAAATGCTATGTTAACTTCTTGGGAAAGACGCGAGATTCAAACTTTATTTTTCCAGAAATAAAAGACGACATTATTAACGGAAAAACTGAAAGAGCAGTTAATAGCCTAAGTTTCAATTTGATTTTTCATCCTCTAACATTCAGTAATTTTTATTGTGACAACTAATGTGATTTGTCAGTTTGTGTATTGTTCTATAATAATATGTAACAAAATATTTTTCATTGTTGTAACAATTTATATTGAATTTTTTAATGTTCTCCTATACACCACGGCATGGTCCATACAGGGCCGGATGGTATATGCAGGAAAACTGTTTTTTTTTTTACTTATTAAATTAACTACAACGATTACAATTGGCAAATACAATCGATAGACAATAATAATCTAAATTTTGCCCGCAAATGTGAGAGTTCCAAATCAAGGCAATTTTTTTAGATAAAAAAATTAAAAAATCGGCCTGTCTACACCACTTTTCTACTTATTTGGAATCGATCAACTAGGTACCTACAAAGAACTTACAGTTGGCGTTCACAAGCACCGTTACTTTTTTTTTTTTTTTCGTTTTAAAATTAGTATTAAGTAGAAAGATATGTTTGGAGTTTGCATGTGTATGTTTCCATCGATGGCGCAAATACAGTTTGAAAATCGAGGAAAGAGCTAAAAAAAATATAAATATTTTTAAGATCTCTACGATATACGAATAAAGAAGAAAAACTCGCACAAAGTTCTATTCAAACCAAATATTTTACAACCAAACAAAATTGGGGCGAAAAAAACTTACCATTTCTGAATGTGTGGACAAAGGGAAAGATGGTTTGGGAAAACCATGCAATGTAAAAAAAAAGAAAGCTGTACAGAAAATTTCCTCTAGAAAAAAAATAAACTTCTGGAAATCTATGCATATGTGTTTCACCTATCCTGAAGAGAAGAGGTAAGGTTAACGCATAACGTAGGCCAGCGTAAACATTCATACCTGCTATACCTACTGAGGATGTTGATTATAGAGAATTTTAAATATTATCGTATAGTTCTTTCGTTCCATATTCATAAAGACGCCATTAAAGATATGCCCTTCGAGTACTGTACTTCAGTATATAGTTCATGATAAATAATGCGTCCTCATTTAAAAAAAAAAGAATGTATGTAAATTCCGAAATCATAACCTGTACTAATTGGTAGGATTTCTATAATTAGCGTCTATTACTGTGTAAGTAGGCACGTCTATTTGTCTACGAGAAATCGGTGTTGTCTCCTAAATATGTGATTACTTTAACAATTATCTAAATGCAGACGTAACTTTGCAAATGTTGCTGTCCTTTGTTCAGTCCAAACATTAGCTCTAACTCATAGATATATGTAGGTATTGAGTTTTCTCCCCGACTCTTTCTTCGTTAATGCTCTTACACATAATGTATACAACATAGCGATGGTGCTCGGACATCAAAATCACCAGACTATAACATGAACAAATATAATTTAGAAGGGATTATAATTATGATCGAACTACGCTTATACATATTTTCTAGGGATCTTTTAAAAATAAATAAAGGCACATAGTACCGCTAGTATTAAAACAGACAATACGATAAATTTGTAGTATTAGTAATATTGATACAGGCTAAGAGAAAACTTTATTTCTAACTAATGACTAGTCGAACTTCCAACTTGTTTGCATTAATTTATCTTACATGTATGTCAATAATTTGATAATGGGTGTTATTAGAATTCGTTAAAAACAATATCTTCTTTAAATCCTTACTCATGGATATTGGATGTCACTATAACAATTAATGCTTCTCTAAACTTTTATAATATGTGGTTGAGATTATTTTATGAAAATTATTAAATAGGAACATTCTGTATGTATCATATGTTATTTCAAATAATTAGGTATCGTTCACTAAGTAGTATTTTGCTGTAAATCCCAATAATTAACCCTAAATAAATATTCTTGAAATATAAACACATGTCACTCCACGTTTGATAATTTTATTTGAAATATATTTATTAATATTGAATATTATTTATTTGCAACAACAGTACAAATGATTTATTTGTCGATTAGGGAATATCCCAAGTTGCTATTTGTTTGATGTTACCAAGTAACATTACCAAGAACCCTTATCAATTTAGAACGATATAATAAACGCAAAACCTATGAAAAAACCATAAAACAAGAGATCTGGTAAAGAAAGGATAACTACTTTAGGAAATATTTTAACCAAGGCGACTTTTTTAATTCTTAGTTTTTAAACCTAATAAATAGGTTCTAGTCTAGACAGTCGTTATCATTAGGTAGCTTACCATTTCGACAAACTATTTATTCTTACATGAAAGAACAAACTTGAATAAACGCAGAAATAAAAATTGGTGAAAAATTGCTACGAATGTGTTAATGATGTATGTATATGTACAACATGTTTATTGGGCTGTGGACATGTGTATTTATAAGGTGTAGGTTGAATTATTTTTAGAATTGAATGAACAAAAGCAGACACCTATGCATTTATTAAGATATTCCACAAATAACGTAATTTTAAATGTTTGCGCGAGGCTAAACCCGTTGAAATAAGTATTCTTATTATGTGCTATTAATTCATCATAAAAAAAATGTGGGTAACACCTAGGAGATGTTCTAATTTTACATCCTGACATTTCTATAAACTGCCTAACGACATACATTCACAACATATGTATATGTGCTTTAAAGATATAAAAAAAATACGTAATTTCTATCATTTAAATTAAAAGCAATTCTTTCCTTTTTAAATCCAATTGATGAAAAAATTATCGAGAACATTTTAAAGCCCAGAAAGATAAAACGATAGTTAGGAAAAAGGACACACATGAACATAAAGCTGTTCCATACGAGAATAAGAGGAATAATTTCTTTTAACTATTTATATAACGAAAAATTCATGGCAATTAAATTATAGTATAATAATTGATACAATAGAAATTCTAAAGACCGTAACGTACGCTAATTATCCCATATCGTAATATGTTCTATGTTAATGAATCGGTAAGTTCGAAACAATTCCAAAAAATTGAAGTGCCGTTTTTAAGCTCAATCAATGAGGCTACCTTTTCTACACCATTTTTTTTACCCTTGCATGGTTTTCATTTTAATCAATTCATTTATTTTTCTTATTATATCAAAAGTTCCTAAAAAAGGAATATCCGATGTTTCCCAGGTAACGGATGATATTAACAGTACGTAAAATACTGTTATTTCAATGAAAGTACCCAGGATAAAGAAAGGAATATAAATTGATCCAAATCCGAAATGACTGATACGCATTTTGTCAATGGTTTTGCGAATGGTAATACCAAAGAAAGTCTAAGGTATCTACTAGAAAATATATCCTACAGATTATGTATTAATGTATTAATGTACGCATATTAGGCATTTTCAACTCATTCTAAATGATCTAATGTCGTGTTCCACCATCATCGCCGATTCATGGTCACCTTGGTAAATCTGACAGTTAGAAACATGAAACCGTTGAAGGAAAAGCCAGGAGTGTTAGAACTCCGGAAAGTTGATAAGGCAGCTGATCAGTGAAAGTCCAGGGAGAAATGTATACATGTACTCACCAGAAAAAAAGGAACTACCTTGCACATCAAAAACAATCCAATTTAGGGCATCACACATTTGTTTACTAATTTCTACTAGAAGTTCGAAAAATTCTGAATTCAGGGAAACAGCCTAGGGAATAGGTTGAGCATATTAAAAAAACTTCAAAATTTATTCTGATATGCGTCCCGCTCTCAACCCCAGTATGGCGGTACATAAAAATATTTTCAACAAAAAAATCACGATTTTCTAAAATATTTTTTGAATAAATTTTATATCTGTGATTTAGTGTATTCCATAATTTGGTGAGAAAATGTAGTTGGAAGAGTAAGTAAATAATAATAAAAGTACTTCCTAATTATTGTTTTAATGCAATAAAATTTTAAAATTTGCGTCGCTACCGGTTTCGGTCTGATTTGACCTTCTTCAGGCAAGTATTGAAATTATAGTCATTATTAACAGGGAATTTTGAGAAGATAGGTTGCATGAAAACTTCATTTGTTCTTAGCAAGACATTTAAGGTGGTTAATTGGGAACCTCAACTGCGTCTCCATCATACACTGACTATAATGACTATAATTTCAATAGTTGTCTGAAGAAGATCAAATCAGACCGAAATCGGTAACGACGCAAATTGTAAGATTTTATTACATTAAAACAAATTAGGAAGTACTTTTATTATTATTTACTTACTCTTCCAACTAAATAATGTAATAGCAAGCGACATGTTTTTACAGCGAGATAAAAGAATATTCAAAATTGCCCTACTGTACACAGTAATATTTAACTATTCAGTCAGTGTTCGGTGACCAGTGTGTCCATGTCTATTACGAATTGTAGTAGATCAATTTTTTGCAAATTCTATTACCCTATTACTTTGTGAAAATCTATTACATTTTTTTGAGCCAGCTTAAATACCTTTTTAAAAATATTCTATTACAAATAAATTTAACTCTGTGACAATACTGTCAGTGACAGGTCTCAGCTTGTATATGCAAGGACCGCAGTGTGATTTAATGACCTCAGCTTATATAATTTATTTTCACAAGCAACCACTGAATCACCGGTAAAATATAACATTTTGAATTTTTTTAATTGCCTAAACTATTTAGTTGCCTATATCCAGTCTATCAACAATATCATTTTCACCGATTTAAAAGTTGTTTGAAAAAAGTTAGTAATGTGTCGGAGCTCTTGGTAATTTTGATATCTATAAAATATATAAAAATTTATTCTGTTTTTAAATTCAACAATAAAAGAATAAACAAGGCTCCCTTCTTATCCCTCCTTCATCAGAAGAAAATACTATCTTTCACTACAGGTAAATTATTCCAGAAAATATTAAATATCTGTATTTCCAGTCATTTATTATTGATTAAAATTACAATGTAGGAAATCCAAAGTTCAATTAACTTGGTTCACAGAATGGTTTCCACGTATTTCCATTAGTAGCAACTTAAATAAATATTAACGCAAATGAATCTTTTAATGACAGAAATGATTTTACAGGTTTACTGATTCGTATGAGAAACATCAATATCAAATATCTACTTTAGCAGTTTCAAAATAATTAAATCAAAAATTTCAAAATTAGATGTTAGATGTTTTGTAATGGCTTACCTCGATTCTAATAAGATCCAGATAAGATATCTAAACAAGATTTAACCAAGTCTTTAATTAAGAAAAAAAAAAGTGAATTAGTAAAATTGAATACTAAATGCTGGCGCGAGCCCATTGTTAATTAAAGAGGGCAGAGTATTTTATTACTTCTTAGGGAGAAACATTTCTAATAATTGCCTACCAGGCATGAAAAATGCTGAATATATTAATTATTTTTGAATATTTATAAACTGATGCCTCAAGTTAACACACACACACACACACACACACACACACACACATTTAAAAGCAATTTAAATTAAAAAAAAGAAATATTATGTATCTATTTAAAAGCATTATAAATGTATGCCTATGTTCTCTAAACAAAATATTTGATCACATTGTTTTATAATTAATGCGACAGCTATTACTATAATGGTGGGAAATCATATCTGTAAAATGTACTAAATATAAAAGACATCTTTGCCTGAATTTTATAACTTTGAAACATAATAAAATTAGAACTTTGCCTAAAAATTTATAAAAACAAAATTATGTTATTCCAAACTAATGGGTATTTCAAAAACTGTTTAAATTTTCAATTTTCTTAAATAATCACTAATTTGAATAAGGAAAACTATGCTACAGAATCTAGATTTAAGTTGAGAGAATAACACTAATAAAAAACTTGAACTTTTTATGCATTTATTTATTCATAATTTGCTCAGAACTAATTGGCATGTAAATACCTTTTTTTCTAAAAATGCAGCACTAAATACTGTCCTCAATTTAGCTCTCAAAGATATGTGTTATGTATATAGAAATAAACTTTACTTACCTTTGAAGGGGTACCATACTTGAATAAATTTTTGCTCTTGATAGGTGTTAATGCTTGTCTGTCATCACATTGCAATTTCACATCTTCTATATTTTCTCCGAAAAGTTCATTTTTCAACAGGCAATTATATGCAGAACTATCTCTAGGAGATTCGCCAGTATCCCTTGACTTCTTGCCAGAGGTAGTGCTTCTCACTGGGTCAGGTATAATAGCAAAACTTGTTTCCCAATTATTCCGTGCTCTAAGTGGTATGTGTCTGCAAAAGTTTTCCACAGCCCCTCTTTCCCCAAACTTTGATTCCTTGAATAAATTGCGACATACAGGGGGGCGCATCGGTTGTAGAATATGTTTGTCTGCATCATCAGACGACATTTTCACTGCTTTCGTTTAATATACACTATTGAACATTCCAATAAACTACAGGCACTGTAATATATCGAAGTTTTCCAATTATAATTGATAGCATTCAACAATTAAATTCAAAAGTCACTGTAGCATTTATAAAATAAAATTTCACTGAACTTTTATCGTAGAATTCCTGAAAGTGTAGATGGTATGTTTCATTACATGTGAAGAACTAGTACTTATTGCACTTCCACACAAACACTTGTGCTTTGTGCCATAAAACCATTTTTAAAAACAACTTTAGAAATAACGTATAACTTCCCCACCATCGCCCAGTCCAGACATTTAATTTTCAGCGCTGCCAACGTATAAGGTTTTTATATATCTAAATAAGGAACAGTGGTACTAAACCACCGGAAACGTTTGTCTTCTTTTTATTTAAACAGGTTTAAAATGCTAGAAAACATATTCGTTTATCACGTATACGAATTAATTTATTGTCTTATGAAAATCTGTGATGTTTCTTTAAGGAACAGGTGAATTCATAAAACATACAGAGCATTTATTATAATGATATGTAAGAAAACATTCGAAAAATTAAAAGTTTAAATGTGAATTAATTATTTTTCATTATTGATTTACGTTATACAATGCCACCGTCATATTTTGTTAGATTAAATTACTTAATTAAACGAAAAATAAAATCATATAATTCTGTATAATTCTCATGATATCGCCATCTAGACGCGTAAAATGCAATAATGTATTATAGTTATCCACAATCTTTTTATTTTAGTGCGATTTGTGACGTTTGTGACATGTCTGTGACCTAGACATCTGCAACTGAGTAGGTTGGTATATATGTTGGTAGATATTTTTTATTTAAATTGGAAAACACGTGTTAAAAATATGGGTTATAAGAAAATAATATTTTTATAAACATTGATAAAGAAGTTCTGTCATACAAATGTAATCTTGCAATGCAGTGTTATGTATTCGGATAACATGCTTTGATTATCACAATTAATAGGAAGTATTTCATCATAACTTATATATCGTTTATACAAACTTTGCCGCTAGCGCGTATGACGAGTGTAAAATATTTCCATTAATTTAAGCCCATCATTGGCACTTTAAACTTTAGTACCGTGGAATACATTAGTGAGGCGAACGACAAAATGAATAAATATAAGGTAAGACGTACCTAGGAATTAGATGATTGTTACCTTCATATATAATATTTTTTTTTATTGTTAGGAAGCTATTGACACATTGAACACTTTACAAAGCAATGCTGCATATTTAAAAGAAAGATCTAACATGAAAATGTCCTCTCATGAAGAATATAAAAGAACAATTCTGCAAATGAGAAAATATTTGATAAGGTATGCTCAAATTAATATAAGTAGAATATCTAATTATATGAATTTATATTGTAGTTCTGGTGTTACAAATAAGAAGTTAAATAATCTGAATGTGGTGCATGTAGCAGGTACTAAAGGCAAAGGATCTACATGTGCATATTGTGAAAGTGTATTAAGATTTCATGGGTATAAAACTGGGTTTTATTCCTCACCCCATTTGTTGGAAGTTAAAGAACGGATACGAATTAATGGTCAACCAATATCACATGCTGTATTTGCAGATACTTTTTGGCACATATATAATAAATTGTATCAGGTAAATTCCTTTGCAACTTATTAAAAAATATACAGCACCTTCATTTTGCTTAAGAAGAGGCAACCAAAATAATGCTCGGTTATTAATCTATATTCTAGTTAATTCAGAGCCAAAACATTTCTTTTGTATTGCAATTGTGATTTTGTGTATGCACGTCATCATCAAAAAATCTCTCCAATTTTTTAATCACTGACCGCGTGATTTTTGAAATAAAATGGTGAACCTATAATTAATGATATATAAACTAAATTTTCAATTATAATGCTTAAAAAAAGTATTTTTATTTACAAAATGCATATGTAGGTAGCATATTCTAAATATATTTTTAACTAGAGGTATTCAAGAGCAAATATGTATTATTATTAAAATGGAATGCACTATGCAGGTGTCACTGAACTCGCTCATTCAAATATTAAATCTCTTATTATAAATGTAACGATACAATTTTCATTATGTAATTTGGTGAATTTATCATTTCATTTGTGACCAGTTCATATTAGGGTTTCATACCTAAACTCGTGTGCTTTTAAAATTGAAAAATTTTGTTAAATTTGTTTGCATTTGCTGTCTTTCAATAATATCAAATATTTGTTAGGGGTATTCGAGATTTAGATATTCTACTAATGTCGTTGCAAATACACAGACGTAGAGAAGGCTGTAATAAAGATGTCCAAAAATTCGTCTGAAACGTGGGTATTTTTATTCCAGCAGTGAATGCAGCACAAATTTCTATGTTTGGTATGCACATTTTTATAGTTTATGAATTATAGGAACTTTTTGCATAAAATCTTTTACATGCTCAAAACTGCCTCAAACATTACGTTATTTTCAGAATGACGCATTGTTTGTGTGTTTGCTTATTTATAAATTTTATTTGATTCTTACGATAATGAAATAATAATAATGAATTTAGCAGTTAACACTTGAACTGTTTCATAAATTGTTTGAAATATTGTTGCTATATTTAGGATGTCTTCTTTAATTCAATTTTGTATTCTGTTTTTATTTTTCGAAATATTTGTTCATTGCAAGTAAGTATCGATATTTCTCAGTTGCAGCATTAATGTAAAGTATTATTTGCGTATCTAACTTTCAATACTTTTCATATTTCTTTTGACTTATAACGTTTTACTGAGGAAGGATTTGTAAAGGAGCTAATAGTATTAACACGTAATATAAACGATATAACTTATATAACGATTTAACACTGGCACAGGCTCACACATACAAGAGTAAGTTGTATTGTAGCTTGCTAATATCTAATAATTAGTGTGTAATTAAATTTGCTACGTGGTAAATACTAGTGAATATTTTTTGGAGGTCACTATTTTTGGAACAATTATTTTTCTTTGTTATCTTCTTTGTAAACATGAAAGGTGCTAGTTTATGAGCAAAGTTAGCGGTTAGTTCTGCTTGTATTTGGCTAATCGTTGCTAATATGTGGCGCTTGAATATGTTAAAATATGCGGTTAAGGGTTGGTAATGATTGTGCAAGTTCAAAAATTGAGCGGGTCGTGTATAGTATGCCACAAAGCTTGGTGCTGGGACCGGCGTTATTTTTAATATTTTTGATCTGGCACTTACGGCCCGCTAATCGCACATAATTTCTTCACGGACATTCCTGAGTAGTGTGATACGAATTACAAATTATTGCATACTTATTTTAACATGTTTAGTAACAATCTTCTGTTGCCTCCTACCGTTGTTAAATTTTTTTTTGGAATTATTTCACAGTAACATCCCCATACCTGCTCAAAGTGGACCTTTAACCGTTATTAAGGGGCTTGTCATCTGCTTGTTATACTTAAGTTATATAGTATTTCATGTACTTTTAAGGCATTACGATTAATAAGTCTGTTTAGTAAGTGACAAAGCTGCTTCAGTCAGGTACTATGCGAAATTGGACATTACGTGAAATCGGATATTACATTATGTATCTATAGGAGTACATTTATAAATATTTTTGTAATACATACTCATACCTTATGCAGAATTTTTCCCCAACAATGTTGTGCTTCTTGAACAAATATTTCTAGCTATACTCATATAGGTATATTATATGCACTTCTATTATACCTGTTGCTCGAAAGCAGGGTACCTGTAGTGGGTATTTGTATATCCGCGGGTACCCTAAATTGCCGGCAACAGTTCTATCCCGGTTCGGGTACCCAGAATTGATCAGCAAACGCTGATAGTGATGGACGTAATGGCGCGTAATTGTTTTTTTTTTCTTTAGTCCATGATATGGAGAGAAGCATAGCAGCACAACGTACTTACATGTTCTATCGTACGATAAACGGTGAAATACAATTACATGCAAAAGACAGTGGCGCCCTTAGGTGTTTGTTAGCGCTGTTGTATATTAAAATTAAAAAAGTTGTTATTAAATTATATATCGTACAATACGCAGTTTATTTAATTTCTAGCTGCAGTAACGTGATACTTTTAGTAATTTTAGATTTTCTATAATAGTAAATTACTGCAAAAGCTGTACTTCATTAACACTACGCACTAGTGCAATTTAAAATAAAGTAAATAATATTAAAGATAAAGTAAATTTAAAACCTTTAGCAAGAAAAGCCGAAGGAGATGGCAAAAGAATTATAACTGAAAATGTACTTTGAAACAGAAAGAATAAGTAAGTTACGAAGTAGAAAAGGTAAGAAACGCCTAAAAATATGTATAAATAATAATCGCTTTACTATTTATATAGATTTCTTATATATTATTATTCGCAAATCGCAAGGAAAAAGGAACTCTTTTATAGCCAAAGTGAAATATGAAAGTAATATATGCGTACAACGATTCTCAACAAAAGACTACGATTACACGAGCACTGAATAGTACTGACCACTACAAAGTTTACTGTCATTTACTATTGATTTAAAAATAATAGAAAATTTTTTCAAGCTGAACTATGTATATTAAAGTAATTTTAACATTATATGTAATATGTATGTGTAGTTGAAAGTTTGATGAAGAAACTTCAACTCAAGTTTCTGTTACTGAAGACTTTTTCTTTTGGTATAATTGTTTTTCTAACAGTAACCGCGTTATACCTATATGTATGTATATATGTACATATATGAAACAATTCTCAACAAAAAACAAAATGCAGCACGTATGTACTCGTCGTACCGACACAGGGCAAGTCTAGTCGGCATGATGCGGGCACATTACGGGCGTCCGCCTCTGCCTTGGATGATGCAATGCCAGTTCGCCCGAAATTGTCCTCCCTCCCTAATAGCCAAATTTAAATGTCCCAGTATTATTTTCAGTAACTTCAACTTTAAAACATTAAATTACCCACCATTTTGTATTACATCAATAGTTATTTTAGTGCCTTTAAGTTGAAATCACTAAAAATTTTGGCGGCGAATTTAAATTTGGCTATTTGGGCTCTGATTATAATTGTCCCTTAAAAATAACTATGGTACATTAAACATGTTTTGTTTTTTAATCGTAAGTTTTAACCCAAATTCGTGTATATTTATGTGAAATTACTTCCCCACAAAATTATGGTGAGATGTGACAACTTTCCTTTGTATGAACCTGTTATACCACTCCTCTACATTTTCCAAATTAATATATGTTATTAAAGAGTAAATAAGTATTATTTATGCAAAAGACTTTTTTACCTATTGATGCGTCAATCCGGGGACACACAGTACTTGCATAAAATTTAAAGTGACAATTTAAAATTAATACGATGAAATTACGAAAACAAGTTTAAGGAGGAAGCCATGACAACGTGTGTGTAATTTTATCGTTTTAAGTTTAAATTGTGACTTTTTAGTATTTTAACATGTTGATTGTTCACTTTACATTGTTTTGTGTTATCGTTTATATTGACGCACACTCAAATTCTAATTCTCGGATGAGGCAATAAATGATTGCGAAAACTTAAAATTTGAACATTTGAGTATCTTGTTTGATCTTTGGCTGCCATACCAATAACCTTATCCTTCTGTGAACCTTTTAGACAGTAGTTATCATACTTATGCTACCTTAATATTGTATGCTTGTTGGCACATTTACCTCAACTCATAAATTATCAATTATAGAAATACTCCACTATAAATGCTCACTAGTTACTGATATGAGCATGTTTATTTTTGGAAATTTTATATTTTTAGGAGTATCCCGACAATTTGCCGGCCTACTTCAAATTTCTCACAATAATGGCATTCCACATATTCCTAAAAGAAAAAGTAGATGTTGCTATTGTAGAAGTAGGAATTGGTGGAGAGTTCGATTCCACAAATGTTTTGAGGTATTCACAGCAATGGAATCAATGAATATTTGTTTTTACAAAGAATTAATATTCTTGTTGCTCATTTTTTGCAGAAATGTTCCTGTCATTGGAATTACTTCTTTAGGCATTGACCACACAAATATACTGGGCTCTAGTATTGAAGAAATTGCATGGCACAAAGCGGGGATATTTAAACAAAATTCTATGGCCTTTACATTACCGCAACGTGATGATGCTATGGCAATTTTAAGACAAAGAAGCCAAGAGCGTGAGGTAGAACAATTTCTATCAAAATTGCATTAAAGTCTACAATCAATAATATATTAAAACTATCCACACAAATTCCTTTGCAAATCTTGATTAGCATTACATCCATTTTACTCCTTGTTTATGCTTTTTCAGTAAATAATATAATAATTTACCTTATTGATAGACTTCATTAAAAGTCGTACACCCATTTGTTAATATCGAGGATAGTGGCAATAGCAATCCAGAAGTATCAAATATGAATGCATCCCTTGCAGTTACGCTCGCTTATGCATGGATAAAAACTACTAAAGGTAATTTAATAAAAAAATATACAAATATATTTGTGTATTTAGGTATATTTAGCAGACTACTAGCAGCACAAACAATTTACACATACATTTTATGTGTTCTAGGAATCAACGTATCATTGAAGGAGTTCACGGATTGTCCTGAAACAAAAAGTGGTTTGGCTAGTTGCAGTTGGCCTGGAAGATATCAGATTATCTACAGTAACTGTGTGAATTATTATTTAGATGGGGCGCACACCCCAGAAAGTATGGAAATTTGTGTGAAATGGTTCAAAACAGTTACCAGAACCTCAACAAGATCTAAAGTATTAATATTCAATATGACAGGAGAACGTAATGCAGAAAAGATATTAAGTCATCTGATTGAATGTGAATTTTCAAAAGTATTTTTTGTACCAAATATATCTGGAAGAAATAGTTCCGCTGGTGAATATTATTTGATTTAATATTTTTACATTGTTTATGTTTATTACTAATTTCTAGACAACAAAATCAAGGATAAGAGTTTCCAAATGAAAAAATGTGATACATACAGATCTATATGGATTGGATTATCACAATATAGTAAATTTAAACTTAGCGAATCTAATATTGTTGCAAAATATTCTGTCAATGATGCCGTAATGGAAATTACACATACTCCATGTGACTGCCTTGTTACTGGTTCTCTGCATTTGATGGGTGCTGCATTAGATGTCCTTGATCCAGATTTGTTACAAACGCAGAAAAATTCCAAGGCAGCCGCTTAAAAACTTTGTATTAAATAGTTGATTATATAATTGGTGATTATATATCTTTTCCAATTTGAGTCAAATATACTTTTTTTATTACCTTGATTGTTATTTCTAAGATTTATTAGAGAGAAGTATTAGATTTAATAAACTATTCCTTTGAATGAAAGCAATTTTAATCATAAGACTATTAGAATAACATGTACTATACCTACTTAATTTTAAAAAGACGCAATTCTTATTACTAATGGAAATGGAGTTGGAATTGTTTTCAAAACAAAATTTTAGATTTTCATTTCTTTCTGCCTTACCTACTACTACCAATGCTTATTGATTATATAGTACTTCTCACAGCTTCTCGATTCAGTTAGTTATTACCAGAGCGCGGACAATTGCCGGCGAACTAGCATGATATCATCTGGGGGTAGACACTTAATCGAAGAAACTTCGTCAAATTTCCCATTGGTTATTGTAATCACGTGGTAAATTTTATTATAGTCCTGTCGATGGTGCGCTGTATGCAATTAGAAAGCTACATTATCGATGTAGGTTTGAATTATGAATAACTTATAATACCTCATTTACCTGCGCTTAAACTGCGTTAAGACAAACTATCAACAACAAAATCTAATGTTGTTGAGGGATTTCGATGTGTTTCTTATCATAAACGGTCGAAAGGATATGGGTAGACCAACATACAGAATATTTTAAAGTCTCAAATATTTTTAAATATCTCCGGAACTTGACGTGCTCATATTTATTTTACACATGTTTATGCTCATGTGGACAAAGCTTAATCCGGTGCGTGATGATAGTTGTAGTAGGCGTGTCCATGCAGTCATGCCGTCCATGTTTTACGTCGAAGATTATTTTGTTGTTATAGTGCAAGTCTTGTAGTTATTATTGTGGTTATAGTTCGTTTTTAGTTTTGTGCGTTATTTTATTCTCATTACGACTATTATAGAAACTCAGTGGCATTTGTTCTTGTTGTATTAAGGTGATTAACGATTTATTACGAACAAAGGTCAGTGCTGTAAAATGGCGAACTCTTGAATTTACAAAAATAATATTTCCATACTCGATGTCAAAGATCCATTAATTCTGCTGTATTCAACTTCCCTAACACTGTGAAAGACACGTCGCTGTGTATAACTTTGTTCAGATACTATAACTTTTATAAATAAAATATCTTTATATATTATTTTAGTGTTGTATTTATATTATATATCCACATTTTATCATACGTATGTGTATATACCAAATATTTCATTACTATAATAGTATAATTATTACAAGATTGTACTATTATAGTCATGAAATATTTGGTATATACACAAATAGAACATTCAAATACCAAAAGTATATAAAACCACCCATTTGAATGTACCGCCAGAGATTAGTTGTAGTTCGGTGTGTGTAGTGGCGCGCAACCTTGTCGAAAAAGTAGAGCATTAAGTGTCCTCCCCCAGGATATCATCCAAAGCAGAGGCGGACGCCTGTAATGTGCCCGCATCGTGCCGACTAGACTTGGCCTGTGTTGCTGCATTTTGTTTTATGTTGAGAATTGTTTTATATACATATATACGTGTACATATATGTGACATATGATATTGGAATTACATTAATATATACAGTGAGGTCGTAAATGGTCCCCCCCCCCCTGATAACTTTTGAATGGTATAAGATAGAGCAATGAAACAAAAACCAAGTGAAATTAGAGATAATTTGTGGATTTTTTTGCCTATAGAGATATGCACATGGCTTTTCTGATGTAAATAGAGGGCGTAGCTATCTTTAAATTTTAAATAGGAAGTAATTTCTTTAGAAGCTCATTTGCGAAGATATTCTATTACTTTTATGGCCAATGCAAACAGTTTAACGATTTCGAAATTTTTACCACTTACCCAACGATAATAATTGGAGTACTTACGTTACTTTTTCTATAGTCCTCTGTATACAGTATTGTGGTTTTAATGCTGCTTAGGAAGCGATTGCTGTCAAATGTGACATATTTTTACAATAGACGTTTTTAACCAAATTTAGCAAAAGTGTCATATTGTCAGTGTATGTGTCATGGTGGGGTGTCTATGTTACAGATTATGTAATTACAGGTTTCTGGTACACTATATCAAAAAGCGAATACGAGGCTACTCGAAAAGTAACGTAAGTACTCAATTATTAATCTTGATAAGCTTGGTATAACAATTCGAAAATCGTAAAAACTGTTTGCATGCCATAAAGTAATAGAAAATATCTTCCAAATGAGCTCTAAATGAAATTATTCCTATTTAAAATTTTAAAGATAGTAGCCCTCTATTTTACATAGAAGCCATGGTGCGTATTCTTATAGGCAAAAAAATCATAAATTATCTCTAAATTTCAGCTTGGTTTTTGTTTCATTGCTCTATCTCATACCATTCAAAAGTTATCAGGGGGGGGGGGGACCATTTACGCCTCACTGTATAATTCAGCTTGAAAGCATTTTTTATTTATTTTTAAATCAAGAGTAAATGACGTTCGTATTAAGCCGGCTAGATCTGAACTTTCTGTAACTATTCAATTGTTGTACGTGTATATTTACTTTTATATATTTGGCTATAAAAGAGTTCTCTATTTATTTTTAAAATAAGTGTAAATCTTTAGTTGTTTCTTATTTCTTTCCTTGCAATTATTATTTTTATATATATTCTTAGGCGTTTCTTACTTTTTCTACTTCGTAAATTCCTTATTCTTTTTGTTTCAAAGTACATTTTTAGTTATAATTCTTTTGCTCCATGAACAATAGATTTTATTTGCGTAGATTAAAGATTATATAATATGTCCTTTTCGGTTTTTCTTGCTAAACCTCCGCTACAGAGGTTTTAAATTTTAATTTTTGTATCGTATTATATCTTGAACCTCAACAATGGAAACAAATTCACAAGCAAACTCTTCCTCTTTTATTAAAATATCATCTGTAATTATACATGCATGCCTTTAATATTATTTACTTTATTTTAAATTGCATTAGTGCTAATGGAATAAAACTTTTACAATTTATTATTACTGGAAACTCTACAATTACTAAAAGTATCACGTTACTATAATATATATACCAAATTAAATATCCTGCGTATTGTACAATGTACAAATTAATAACAACTTTTTTAATACAACGGCGCTAACAAACAATTAAGGACGCCGCTGTCTTTTGCATGTAATTGTATTTCATCGTCTATCCCACGACAGAACATGCAAAGTACGCTGCGCTGTTATTGGAGTTGTTATCCAAAAAAAAAAACTATACTTCCGTAAGAGGACCGTGTTATCAAAACTCTACTTAGTTATTTTCAGAATATATCTTTACTTCTCAAACTTTCACATCAGCATAAAACTTTAATACGTTATACATTACACGACATTTTCATATATCAAAGACAAACGTCAAACTAACTGTCACTAGCTTCATCATGTCCACACATATTTTTTTGTTTACGCGAAAAGTCCCTAACACTCGGCCATCCTGGAATGCATCTCGTCCTCGAGATAATAGTCTTGTAGGTGGGCGGGCCTTTTCTTAATTCTGGAATGGTTCTGTGGTCGTGCTGCATTAGTTCCTTCCACGCCGTCGCTCGAGTTGTCGGGTCCTCCTCCGTCTTCTACCATTTCGTCGTCGTCAAATGCCTCTTTCTTCCTCGCCCCTTTCTGTATTCTTCAACATTTCTTCGCAGTCGTCAGGTCCTAATTCAGCTTCATCGTCGTCGGTTTCGTAGTTCCTCCATAGCTTTAATTGGCTAACGTGTGCGGTTGAGGTGTACACACGTTGTTGATCCTTTTCTCGCAGATCCATCACTCTATAAGTGTCTGCTGGTAGTACCTCCGTGACAACCAAAGGTCCTCGATATTTTCGTTGTAGTTTCGTGGACTCACCAGTTTGTTTGGGTATGGTTTTCATAAATACGATGTCTCCTTCGTTGTAGTGGATGTTGGTGATCTTGGTTTTATCGTAACGTCTTTTTGTATTTGTCTTGTTCCTTCTCGATCCTAATTGTAGCTTCTGCTTGTAAGTCACTTGGATGATGATAGTCTTCTTCTAAAGTTAGCAATCTTAAAGGTCCATCTTCAAATCTGGGTGTGTATCCGTAGAGAAGCTCGAAAGGGGTGCGATTCGTGTGTTTTGTTCACAGAGTTATTCAAATTTCTTTGAACTTGTCGGATATTTTTGTCCCAGCTGAAAGTGGGGTTTTCCAATGTGGCTTGTATCATAGGTAGTAACGTTCTGTGGACGCGTTCCACTGGCCATTTGCTTGTGCGTGTCGAGGAGAGTTAACGCTATGTCTTATACCATGTTTTTCGCAGAATTCTTCGAACGTCCTTGCAGTAAAGGCTGTGCCTCGATCAGTAATCAATAATTCTGGTGCTCCGACATCTTCAACAAGGTTCTGTAACTTCCTTACTGTGGTACTTGCGTTGGTACTTTTGACGGGTTCCAGTCTTACAAATTTCGTAAGGTTATCTACTATTACCAATAAATGTTTGTTGCCTTTCGAACTAGTAACAAAGGGTCCCAAATGATCTAGGTGTACTATGGCGAATGGTCGTTTCCCTGGTTTAATCGGATGTAGCTCTCCATGGGTTTTACCGTATTTTCCCTTGTTCATTATACATTGCAGACACATTTGTACGTGCCTTTTCACGTAAGCATGCATATTCGGGAAGTAATAGGATTCGTTTATTTTACTCACAGTTTTGTCAACGCCTAAATGTCCTTGAAGGTCGTGGTATTTGATTGCAATACTTTTCCTCATGCTCTTTGGTATGGCATATAGATGTCGTCCTCCTTTCATTTTGTATAATATCCCATTCCTCAATACATAATCTTTAACTTCAGCTTCCTCTTGCCTCGATAATGTTTTTCTTTTTAATAGTTCGATTTTTCGCTTCAAGTTTTCATCTGAATACTGGAATAGAGTTACTTCATCTTCTGTATCGGTTATCGCAAAAACGGTTACTTTTTGGATTAAGTTTTCTTCACAATCACCTTCTTCACATTCTGTTGGCATTCTGCTTAAAGCGTCAACATGAGCTAGTTGTTCGCCTGGTCTGTGTTTTATCTCGAAGTTAAATTCACTGAGCAAGTTATGCCATCGGATAATTTGCGGATTTTTCGTCTTCATGGTATTTAAATAAATTAATGCTCTACAGTCCGTCACAATTGTAAACTCGATATTTACTAGAAATGCTCGTAATCTGTTAACAGCCCAAACTATAGCCATTAACTCGAGTTTGCTTGAATGGTAACTGCTCTCGGCTTCACTTGTTTGTCGGCTTATTGCGTATACTAGATGGAGCTTACCTTCGCCACCTTTCTGCAACAACATTGCACCCAGTCCTTTCGCTGAGGCATCCGTATGCAACTGTGTTTCCGCCTCTGGATTGAACAATTTTAATACTGGTTCGGACGTCAAAGCGTTTTTGATGTCTTCATAAGAGGTTTGTTCGCAAGTTCCCCACTTGAACTTAACGTTTTTCTTTAGCAATCCGTACAGAGGTCTTGCTCGTTGAGCGAAATTTATTACGAAGCGCCTAAAAAACGAAGCTAGTCCTAAAAATCGTCTGACTTCGTGGACATCCCATTGGAGTCGCATATTCTTCAATCGCTTTCACCTTTCCTTTGCCTGGTTTTATCTTGCCTCCCAATAATTGAAATCCTAAATATTCTACTTGAGTTTTCATAAAGTCGCATTTCGATAGTTTAATGGTTAATCTGGCTTGACGTAAGGCGTCTAATACTTGAGTGATACGAGTTTTCATTTCTAACCAATTGCTTGCTGGTATTAGTATGTCGTCTAAATAATGTAGTGCAATTCGTCCTCCTAATGGTCCTAGTACTCTTTGCATGAGCTTAGAAAAATAAAATGGGGCATTTGTCAGCCCAAAAACCATTCTTTGAAACTCGCCAGTCTCATCGGGAGTTATAAACGCCGTTTTACTTTTCGACTTTTCATGTAAGGGTACTTGTAAATAACCGTGCGCTAAATCTAGTACAGTGTAAAAGTTCGCATTTGTCAAAGCACTCATGTGATCGTCTATATTTGGCAATGGAAAATTCATACGTACGGTTTGACTATTCAGTCGTCGAAAATCTACCACTAGACGCGATTCTCCAGATTTCTTCCTCACCAAAAGTACAGGACTAGCATATGGCGAACTTGTTTCTCTTACTATACCTGCTTCCTTCCACTCTCCTACTATTTTTCTTATCTCTTCTCTTTCTTGGTTTGTCGCTTTATAAGGCTTGGACCACACTGGCATACTGTCCTTCTTCTCCACTATCTCCATTTCAATTTTGTTGGTACAGCCTAATTCCCAGATGTTGGTCGCTATACAATCCCTGTAATTATTAAGCAAAATCATAAGTTCATTTACCTCATCTTCTGGCATTTCTTCCTCTATTTTAACCATGTCCCTTGTTATTTCACTTTTATTCTCCTTCATTTTCTCGAGTTGATATATTTCTCCTTTTAGTACTGTTTCTCCTTGCCTAACGTGTATGTTCTCACTTTTCATGTTCATTATTGGTAACTTCAATTCATGACATTCATTTACTGTGATAAATCCGATAGTCGTTGCAGGTATGATGACATCTTCAGTACTTTGCAAGTCCTTTTTCATTGGTACAGGGTAGGTTCAAATTTTTAAATGGATCTTCATCACGATACTTAAATATTAATTCATCGTCAATTCTAAGGTATACTAGGTGTGTTAGTTCTGTGAAGGTTCTTCCAATAATAATTTCTACTGGCTGTACATCATCAGGTACGATTCTAAATATTATATCATCCGCATACACATTGTCTATTTCGATTTTTGATTTTATAATACCAGGAGATATAACCTTGAAATTGGCTGGTCCGAATCCTTTAAGTTCCGATTGCTGATATTTGATATCGAATTTTCCTAATAATGCTGCAGAGGCTTTTATCGTGCAATCTGAACTGCCTGGATCTACTAAGCTTGTAAACATGCAATTATTCAGTCTTACCTGCTTCATATATTTGACAATTGAAGGTTTCGCTGCATCTAACTGTATAAGATTAATGTTACCTGTTGTTTCCGTGCAATTTTTCTGAATGTGTCCGGATTTCTTACAGTTTCGGCAAACTAATTCCCTTTTCGGCTGAGAACAATCTTTCGCAATATGCCCATACTTGTTACAGTTAAAGCATTTCCATTCTCCTTTCTCATTCTTGGTCGGTAGTTCACGATTTGTTTGTTTATTCGTCTCATTTTCTGGCTTCTGGCAATATTTGGCAGTGTGTCCCTCTCCAGCACAATTATAACACCGAAATGGTCTTGATGGAGTATTGCCTGATTGCTCGTCCTTAACCCGGATTGGTCTTCTCTCTTGTTCTCCCTTGCTTGGCTGGGTCATACTCGCAGGTCGATTAAAAGTTGAGTGTCTTAATCTTCGTTCTGCAATAATGCGTTCATATGTAATGATATCACTGTATAAGTCATCCACATCAACATGCGATTTTGCCAGTATCATTGAAGATATTTCCTTCGAGGCTAATCCAATAACCACCTGCTCTTTCTGCTCTGCAAACGTTAATTCCAATTGTTTACATAATTTTATCTTTTCATGAAAATATAAGCTGATATCTTCTTTCGCCCCTTGTGTTCTGACTGACATTTTCTTCCATAAGTTCGTAAGGTTCGTTTCTTGTATAAAAGGTTTCTGAAATTCCCTTTTAAATTCCGCCCATCCATTTATCACATCCTTGCGACTTTCCTACCAGTAATATGCAGCCCCAACTAAATGCATTCGAGCTGTTTCCAAAGTAAAAGCTTCAGGCCAACTGTGAAGCGTTGCCGTACTTTCAATCGCGTTCAACCAATGCTACTCTAGTTACATCACTCCATTAAAAATTTGCTATAGTTTAAAAGTTCTGGCATAATATTTGATTTTGCACCAGTTGTCCTTGGCTTGATCATTATGTTTGCTGTAGCACTGCATCATTGTACCATAATGGATCATTCACCTTCATATAATTTCACTTTCTCCCTGTATCACGTCTTTTTTCCCGTTCTCCTGTTCCGTAAACCCTCGAACGGAGTCGTAAATTCTGCCATCAATTTATTTTATTTGTATCTTGAGGAATGTACGTTTCTGGAACATTTAAGATTTACGAGTTAAGTTTGTGTTTTGTGTGGCGGGTAATAAACGTATGTTGTTTAAAAATTAAATAATTACGACCTTTTTTTGATTATAAAACTGCACCAACAAACAGTTTGTTTTATGTATCCCCTAGTTTAGGGTTCATGTGCTCCTATACAGAAACGCCACTGCCTAATATCCGTCTGCCTTATTACGCAAATTTCGGGCATATTTATCCGCTTAAAATCTAATATTAGATCTATACATGTACTTAAAATTAAAAATTAATAAATAATTTACATGTATAGATCTAATATTGATATTTGGGATTAAAAAAAAGCATTTTTGTGGCCGTCAGCGTCGACATGCTTCTGTAGTATTGTAGTGTAGAGAAAAATGACGAACGTTTTAGACAACAACGTTGAATATCGCTAAGTCAGACTTACCGCAAACTGTGGTGATGAAATGTATTTGTTACTATTGAAACGAGATCTGTATTGTTTCGAGGAGTACGTGTTATGTTGGATACCGGCGCCATATGGTATATCTCGACATTTTCATGAACAGAAAAAGGACCGCATTTTTTTAACAGACTGCTTTGACTGGACCCCGGGTTTCGGAAATTTAAAGTGTATTTTATTATTCCAATCAGTCTTGTCAAAACAATGATAGAATTTCCACAATTCTAATATTTGTTTATTTTGAAAAGATTTTATTAATTGAGTTAATTGTTTGTATCATTTTATTTGTTCAGTTGTGTATAGTTAATTTCATTTATTTGTACATTTTGTTGTACTCCAGTATTGTATTTAGTTTATATGCTAGTTTTTCTTTGCGATGCGTTGCGTTCATCGCACGCAGATGTAAAATTTCACATATATGCGAGTTGTACCTTAGAGGGCCCGGGCATTACCAGATAGACGAGCGCGTGTTGTGGTCTTGTTTTGTTCTTGGTTACCGTTTTATGTTTAATTCGTTTTAAGTTAAGATGTTGTTCGTTGCTTTAAATTTTTAAAATCGTCCATCTAGTAGTTCGTTTGTTAATAAGTGTATATCGTTGTGCACAATATTTATGTAAGGCTCTTATTAATTTTCGTTTTAGAAGAGATCGCGTTTTAGAGTTTTAAATTTTCCGTTTTCCTTTTTGTAGTTTTCATATTAATTTTATTTTAATCACCTCGGGTTAGGTTTAAGTGAAGTTGTGAGCTTGATTTAAATTTCATTTTTAATTTTGGTTGTTTTTCTACGTTATTTGAATTAATTTGTTAGTTGGCTTTGAATTTTTTGAACCCACGTGGATTTTTTGGTATATAAGAAATTCCTTCTAGAACGAATTCACCATTTTGTTTGCTAAAGGATTTGCATTGTCTTTTTAAATTGTAGAATCTTATGCAGGTTTTTTTTTGCCAGAATCTTATATTCATGGTTTTTATTTTTCCTGTAATTGTATCAAATGTTTTTTTTTTTTTTTATTACAAAAAATCTAATGATTGTAATATCATTTTAAAATCATAGTTTTTTTTTTTTGAATCTGCCATTTCAATTTTGGGGATTTAAAGAAAGTCAATTTTGCAAACGCCCACTATTACTTTTTAAAAAAGTTACTCTGAGATATAAGAATCTCTGGCGCCCTTTTAAATTCATTTTGCTGAGCTAGCTAAATTAATTTTGTCATTTTTAATTTCTTTAAACTTGTATGCTCGGACAATCAGTTCACAGCATATATTTATGGCAATCCCAACGTGAGGCGCGATATTATTGTAATTGTAATTAGTAAGATTAGGATCCCGTGTTTGGAATTTGTGAGAATTTCTCGTTGCGTTGACAAAACTGATCGTGTGCGTTTTGAAAACTTTTTATATACACCGCTGCGAGAATGAAGATGGACAGGACCACGAGGGATCAGGAAGTGGACGTTCCTGGAGACCAGAGTTGGCGGAGCCAAGGAACTCATGGCAGGAAGGAGTCGGTTGTGGCGGGACAAAAGGGAAGGATGGACGAAAAGGAAATTGTGGCAGGAACAAAGGGAAGGATGGACGAAAAGGATATCCAGATAGACGGAGGAAGCAGGACTAGCAAAAAGGAAAGTATTGTTATTATGAATGAGATGATGGCAATGATGAAACAAATGATACAGAAATATGACAGAAGTATTGAGAGAGTTGATGCATCCCAGATAACAATTTAAGGTTAATACAAGCCTTTTTAAACGTTGTTCCGACAAGGGAAAAAGGTTGTCAGCAAGCTTGTTATGGCAAGGGTGTAAGCTTGCTGCAAGGTTATGACAAGCTTGCTAGTTGACACAGGACAAGTTTTCCCAAGTAAGGTTACAGGTTAAGCTTGTCTGTAAAAGCATGTGACAAGGTTACCATGGCAAGGTTCCCATAAGCTTGTCTGTAAAACCATAGACCAAGTTGGAATGACAATGTTGAGCCAAGCTTTAGAGAAAGCCTGTACAAACCTTGATAAAAGTTTGTAACAATCAAAACAAAATAGGAATTGGATATTAATTTCTTCTTTTTCTTGGTTTCTAGGTCATAAAAATATAGAAATGTACATTAAGGACGTTTCGTTTTAATTTCAAGAGCCTTTTCAAGATATATGTAAAAATATAAATTATAAATGGTATACATTTTTTTTTATTAAAACAAAACATTGTTTACTATGAATTTTGAATTATGATTTATCATTTATTAAACAATTTACTTATAATTACACCATTTCAATTTATATTTTTATATGTATACTTGAAAAAGCTTTTGAAATCAAAGTGAACTCCTTATTAATGTACATTTCCATTATTTTGACCTAAAAACCAAGAAAATGAAGAATATTAAATCCAATTCCTATTTGTTTTGATGTTGTAAGCTTTTATCAAGTTTGTATAAGCTTTCTCTAAAGCTGGCTGTAGTCAAGGAAAGAGTTTGGTATATGACCTCTTCTTCATGTGACTTTGAAAATTACTAAAATATTTTAAGGAAAGATATAACCAGCAAGCTGAAACCAAAATAAATTCGTACAAATAAACTTTATGTAACTTCCAAGTGTTTCCAAAAATGTTTTTTACAAAATTATTGCTAAACAAAATCAGAGAGAATTTAGTAAATTAGATATAATTTGCGTTCTTTTTATTATTTTCGGATGCCGTCCATCGTCTCCTAAAATATTTTCTTGTTTTCAAAATCACATCTGTTTGCATCAAGTAAATTCATTCAAATAAAATTAGAATTTCAGTATTTAATAATAAAAAAAAAAAACTTCTACATATTTATATATACATATTTAGATTGCGTTTTTATATTTATATAGAAACAACACTATAATCTATTTTCCGTTGCCATCGTGTTGCCGCGATTCTCTGTAATAAAAAAACGACAACTATTAAAAAATTAAACAATACCAGAGATGGGAAGACAAGGGAAACGGCTATCAGTTTTCCAAGAGTTGACAAGTCGTCGTGGATATTATGAAAAGTAACTGTTTCCCTCGTTACTACAAAATACAAACTATCTTATTTTTACTATACTTAGTGGTTATTAAATAAAATACTCACCAAAAATAATTTTAAGCATTTCAGTCTTCTGGAAAGGGTTTTTTAAGCTTTTCCCTGTTAGAGAATGATTTGCCGCAATATTGTCCTCTAGTGGCTTTTTTAGGATGTTTGATGTCAAACTCTTAACGTTCCTTCCATGGGTTGATATCAAATATCGAATCTGTAAATTTTTTTGTTGGATTAATTCAATAAATGAAACATGGTTTCGGACTTAAAAAAACAGGTAATAATTTAAATAATATCAATTACTCACCAACTTTTTTTTCTCCAAGAAGAGTTTTCAACTATTTGATGGTTTACTAATGTCATAGAAGCTTCTATATTCGCTGAAAAAGAATTTCATAAGTTATGAAATTGATTCTCCTCTTAATCCTTATTAGTTACCATTATAATGCCTGTTGTATTGCGGCAGTCTGTTGGGCCAAACCTTAAACCGTATCCATTTTAGTTTCTAAACACTCTGCTATGAAAGAAAATCTTCTAAGACCTTCCACATTACGCCTGGTTTAATTTAATTTGGTGACGCTCATTACTGTAATCGTTCCTAAAAAATATTTGATAACATTAGAATGATTTCTTGAAATAAGAGATACAAATTATATAATATAATATTCTTATTAATTATAACACTAAATTTTATATGTGTATTTTGAATTTATTAAAAATCCTATTACACTGTCATTAAAATTGAAAAAAACCTCAAACATTTAATTATTCATAATTTCTGAATTATATAAAATCAAATTATACTACAAGCTATCTAGTTAGCAAATATAAACTACAGCTTTTTAAACTAAGTGCATTGGCTTATGCGCTTATGGTGTAGAAAATTAGGTTAGAATTATATGCAATAGTTGGGGCAATTTAATACGTTAATATAATATGTTCTTTTTTATTTATTGTAAGTGTCGTTTTCTACGGTATTCGCAGGAACGGTATATATATACGGTACAGTAGTAAATCAAATGGAAATTAGTAGAAAATATTATACCGAGTCTGGCCACGCACATCTCTTGTTTTCTCTGTACACAGACACAGTTTGATTCATCGGTTAGAATTATGAACTATTGATATTCTTGAAGCAACAACGCATATCTAGTAAAAGATATAAAATTAGGTAATACTTACTTTGGCATGAATGATGTTTTAAACTATTATACACTGAAACAGCTCAAACGCATACGACACGACTGGACACAACAAACAATGGCGGTCGATGACAGAATAGCGGAATGGCGGTTAAACCAAAAAAAAATCAATACTCGATAAACGATTGACGCCGAATCACTCCGGAAATACACGAAGTCACCGTACCATGATATAATAACTTTGCCGCAACCTTGCATTAACCCCAGCATTAACCTTTTACTGTTAAGTTTGTCTGGACAAGGTAAAGTTAAGCAAGTGGCAAGCTTGGCGTAAGCTTACGTGTTATCTGGGATGGTTGAAAAAAGATTACAGTGTTTTTGATAAAGAAAAGAAAGAGATCAGACGGAAGGGGATAAAATCAATCGGGGTACAGATACTTCTTAATGAGGAGAAAAATTGTTGATTTAGATAAAGAAAGGGAAGAGGAAAGTTGTGATGATTTAGTAGAAAAAGGGAAGAGATGATAATGTTAATAATTTAGGTAGAGAAGAGGAAGAATTATGATGAAAATGGTTGATGATGAAAAGGATGATGAAAAAATGAAATATGTGATGATAGTTTTAAGTTTGAAATACAAGGTTGCGGAAAAGTGAGAGGTGATGATATACAAGGTAGCGAAAAAGTTGTTGGAGATTTGGATCCGAGAGGATATTCGAGGTTGAGGTTTTGGTGAGTTAGAGGTAGAGAAAGAAGAAGTCAACAACTCCCTAGAAGAATTCCCAGAAGTAGTCAACAATTCCAAGGAGAATTCCCAGAAGTAGTCAACTATTCCCAAGGAGAATTCCCAGAAGAAGTTATCAATTCCCAGAAAGAATTCCCCAGATGTCGAAAATCAAAGTGAAATCAATTCTAATGAGAAGGCTGAAGCTGATTCAAGAAGTTTCCAACCAATATGTATTATTAGAAGATAAGTTTCCCATTATTGTTGTTGAGTACGAACACTCTCCTGAAGAAGCTGATGGAATTAAAATCGATCATGAGATGAAGTCTGAAGCTGAAGTCGAGGAAATTTCAATCCAGAATGTATCCTTACAAAATAAGTTGCCCATTATTGTCGATGATGATGAACACTCTCTTCAAGTAGAGTCAAACCCTGTCAAATTTAAGAATCCCGTTCCTGAAGCCATATTGGAGCACAATTTAAAAGAATGTTTCTGTTTTTCGAGTTATCCTTCTGGAATTACAAGCGAGAGGTACATCCATGGAGTGGAGAAGTTCTTCATGATGCAGACCCACCACTGCCACACCGACTGCCACATCGACTGCCACACCGACTGCTATGCCGATTGCTGTTCGAAACTGGATCAACCGGATGGTATGTTGGACTCTCCCACCACGACCCCGGGTAGTTTTCATCACCCGGAAGTGACGTTTTCACCCCTGTGTGCGGAGATACGGTATTGTTCGTTTGGTGCGGGAAACTTTAGAATATTAATTTTTCGTGTGCGTACAATTTTTAAGGAGAAACACTCAATTTTCTCCGAAACTTTCGTTTTCTCCTCAATAATTGGGAGATGTGCTATAGACTGGCACCCCGAGTTTCGGAAATTTAAATGTGTATTTTTATTTATTCCAAATCAGTCTTGTCAAAACAATGATAGAGTTTCCACAATTCTAATATTTGTTTATTTTGAAAAGATTTTATTAATTGAGTTAATTGTTTGTATCATTTTATTTGTTCAGTTGTGTATAGTTAATTTCATTTATTTGTACATTTTGTGTACTCCAGTATTGTATTTAGTTTATATGCTAGTTTTTTCTTTGCGATGCGTTGCGTTCATCGCACGCAGATGTAAATTTCACATATATGCGAGTGTTACCTTAGAGGCCCCGGGCAGTTACCAGATAGACGAGCGCGTGTTTGGTCTTGTTTTGTTTCTTGGTTACCGTTTATGGTAATTCGTTTTAAGTTTAAGATGTTGTTCGTTGCTTTGAAATTTTTAAAATCGTCCATCTAGTAATTCGTTTATTAATAAGTGTTATATCGTTGTGCACAATATTTATGTAAGGCTCTTTATTAATTTTCGTTTTAGAAGAGATCGCGTTTAGAGTTTAAATTTTCCGTTTTTTTTTTTTGTAGTTTTCATATTAATTTTATTTTAATCACCTCGGGGTAGGTGAAGTGAAGCAGTGAGCTTGATTTAAATTTCATTTTTAATGTTGGTTGTTTTTCTACGTTATTTGAATTAATTTGTAGTTGGCTTTGGATTTTTGAAACCACGTGGATTTTTTGTGGTATAAGAAATTCCTTCTACAACGAATTCACCATTTTGTTTGCTAAAGGATTTGCATTGTCCTTTTTAAATTGTAGAATCTTATGCAGGTTTTTTTTTGCCAGAATCTTATATTCATGGTTTTAATTTTCTCTCTAATTTGTATCAAATGTTTTTTTTTCTTTTTTTTCTTTTTATACAATAAATCTAATGATTGTAAATATCATTTTAAAATCATAGTTTCTTTTATTTTTGAATCTGCCATTTCAATTTTTGGGGATTTTAAAGAAAGTCAATTTTGCAAACGCCCACTATTACTTTTTAAAAAAGTTACTCTGAGATATAAGAATCTCTGGCGCCCTATTAAATTCATTTTTGCTGAGCTAGCTAAATTAATTTTGTCATTTTTAATTTCTTTAAACTTGTATGCTTGGACAATCAGTTCACAGCAATACGTAAACACTTTATTTGTTATATCGTACCCACTCAGAGGCCTCCACGCCGCATAAATGTTTATTTAAAAATGTTTTATTTGTAAAAGCCCTATTATAACTAGAGTTGGGCAAATTTTCCGGCGCGCTAGGTATGTACGTATTGAGAACGTGAGCTCCAACTCATATGCTCCAATAAAGCAGATGAAGCGTAGAGTTGAAAGTCAGTGCATGTTTATCTATATATGTAAAAATATTTATTTTATCTAAATATGTAGTGATATAAAATGCGAATGCATGGCAAGGTGGCCTTGCCCGATTTCATCCCCAAGGAAGATTCACACAACTCTATTAATATGAGTTATGATTTATAAATACATACTAAATTACAATAATACGATTGATCTGCTTTTTTATATTACATTATTTGAGGCTCGCGTCGCAATGCATATCTGCTCCGCCGGACAATTGCCCAACTCTAATTATAACATTAATAGGAGGTGTATGGACGTAATAGAGTGAAACGCCTACTCTAGAAAATCGAACGTTCCTCATGCATACATTGATGGAATGTATGGATTCCAAAACTATATATGAAGAAACAAATATTAACAGTTCGATTTTTGATAATTGCTAGATAAATATAAATCGTAATTAAACGATTATCGCACGCTAACTTTAACCTTGAATGATGGTGAAATGCGTAAATCCAGTATCATCATAAACACAATGATTTAACATAAAATTGCCTCATGTCAAATAATAAATATACATGTTCAGGGACGTAGGTTGAAGTAGGTTGATTATTAAACAAGTAATATTTCAGTTTTTTTTAATTATGCATTTATAACATTTCCCTGGTCTCCCATTTTTATCGCTCGTTTTTACTATCGAACGCCTACCAGCTATCACGCTACTGCGATAAGTATCACATACGATATATTTTGCTTTCGCGCGGCTATTGCCAGTGTATACACTATTCACTCTTGCTCAGACCGCGAGTAAGAAGTGTATACACTGGCTGCACGAGTGCGGCTATAGGAACTCCAACGAACAATGGCCGTGTAACTACACTAGCCCCAATGAACGCTTTTTTTCTACACTCGCTACTCGGTGTAGCCAGTGTAACACCAGCGAACAAACCTCTGGGCGACGTTCTCTTTTTTTTTATTAATTTTCTCACTACGATCTATTTCCTTTGAGAATTTGTCTTTCAAAGACAAATTCCCAAAGGGAATAGAAACACAAATAAGACACTCACAAATAGTTATTATAAATTATTTAAGAAAATGTACATCAAATAAAAAAAGGATTAGGGGGGAAGTATCCTAAAACCTGTTTAAAGAGTTGCTTGAGACAAGATATTCAATCTGGATACGACAGAAAAGGCAAGAATTAAAATAAATATCGAAGGAATATACTTATATATATTTGTTCAATTTTTCGCCACCCTTGAAAATTGGTGGATAATTTTTCAACATACTCAAAATAATCAAAATATAAAGTTTGTCAAAATTTGTTAAAGAAAATAGACATATTTAATTTTTAAAATAATTAAGTTCACAAGTTTAGTGTACGTGATCGACGCCCCTGGCAATACTGTTTCATTAAAATATCGTTAAAATTCAATAATCGAAAAGTACCAGTAGTATTCCAATAATTCCTTTGCTATTTATATACTAAGTATATATTGTTATTTATATACTATATATTAGCGGCATTCTTTTTACCGTCTGACCTAGCTTGTCTCAGTTTTGTGAGTTAAGCTACGAGCTACTCATTACGAATGACCAAACCAGCCGACTAACTGCGTTTTTAGAGAGTAGCTCGTAGCTTAACTCACAAAACTAAGTTAAGCTAAGTCGGACGGTAAAAAGAATACAGCTATTGTGTATATAAGCACAGATAATCACAGAATCTGTGATATAAGTCCAGTGTCCAGGTGGTGTCCAGTGTGTCACGTAGATACTAAAGACAAAAGTCTCGACTCAAGTTGAACATAAATAGAAATAGAATCATTGGAGTTTCTTCGGTATTTCAATTATTTATCTCTTTAATTTTGGATCAAGACTTTTGTCTTCGATAGTACATTTGAATTATAAAAAAAAGCAACAAGTCGCAATTTGTTAGATGTGAGATTTTTATTTAACTATTTGCTTTACTGGTGTGCATTTCAAAACGGTAGCCTTCAAAACAGTTTTAAAATATGGATAAAAGAAGTTTTCTTCATAGTGGCTATTTTAATTCAACCCTACGGTCGTGGCAATCAAATAATTATGAAATAACTCCTAATAATTTGATGTATCCGATTTTTCTTATGTAAGTAAATAACCTAATTTATTATTAAGTGATATTAACAGAAATAACATATACCTATTCACCAGTGAAGATGATGATGCTACAGAACCAATTCAAAGCATGCCTGGCATATCAAGATTTGGACTAAATGCAGTGAAAAGGCATTTAGACTTACTATATAATAAAGGATTGACATCAATTTTATTATTTGGAGTCGTAGATAAATTACCAAAAGTTTGTACTATAACAGTTATTTTAAATGTTTTAAAACATAATATAAGTTTAGGACGATATTGGCACAAGTGCAGATACTTTGAATAACCCTGTAATAAGAGCATTACCAAAACTTAGAAGCTGGTTTCCGAACCTTACGATAGCATGTGATGTTTGTTTATGTCCATATACATCACATGGCCATTGTGGAGTATTATGCGAAGATGGTACAATTAACAATTCCGCTAGTATAAAAAGGATAGCAGAAATTGCATTGTCATATGCTAAAGCAGGTTTGATATAAATTTTATTTATTTCTATATATGGGTGTTTCATTGAAGACGAATCTTTATCCTCATTTTTCATTTTAGGAAAACAATATTGTTCTCAAAATTTTATAGAATTCGGTCTGTCTCAAAAGTAAGCACACACATAGTTTGTTTTTTTAAATGAAACACCTTGCATATAATTTCATTTTTTAATTCTACCTCGAGAAATGATATAACTTCATATAATTTTTTTTTTTTTATCTGCAATAGTGATGTTGGTATCCATTAACATTGAGATGTAGATATCTATATCCAAAATTATGCTTATTCATTTTCATACACTTGGCTTTCCAATTTACGATTTGGCACTTTGGATTGGTATCTTGTATTTTGGAATATTTTTTTGTTTTGAATACCTTTACACACAAGTATTTATAACCAATAGTTTTCGATTGTGTTTTTTCTTATGTCATATTGAATCACAATAACAGTAACCTCTAAATAATCAAAGGTATTTTTAAATTGTAGGAGTAATAGGGGGTAATATTTCAATAGTAAAAAGTACATGTCACATGCTCGATGAACAGATATTAGATTGAATTGTATAAAATTTTTGTGGAAAATGTTGTTTTCTAGAACAAGAAATGAAGTGAGGACACTGTAGATAAAGCTTCTAACCCTGAATTATCATTCAGGGTTAGAAGCTTAGAATTAGATTCTTAATTAGGTATATCATACCAAATACAATATAAATATATATACGGACAAAGAATAGTTCCGCTGGCGTACTATAGATGTCCCAGCTAGGCTGATTTTAGAAAAGTGTACGACCAAACAAATATAAACGTGATCTGACGTGATTAAACGTAAGTGGAATTTTCCGTTGCACAAACGCCTAAAAACATAAGATAACCGAAGAGTCGGTGCGAGACGAATGAAAGTGGTTTAACTGCGCGCGCAGCGAAGTGGTAGAGCGTTCATTCAATAAATTGTCATTTCGCAAAATTATTATGAAATGAATATTAAAGGAGTCAAAACAAGTAACAGTTTAGTAAATAAAACAAAAACCAAAACACACATATTGGCTCAATGGATTAATATTCGTTTTATAATGAAATTAAAACATATTTTTGTGTTAAAGCGAAGCTATACACACGGAATACTTGCTTTTATTTATTTCGTCAAATGCCTATTAACTTTTTCATAGCACATATTATATCTTATTTACTTTGATTAGGATAATAGATGGCGTATCGAACAAGAAATTTTTCTATCATTTTGCTTAAAATGTAACTTAAAACATTACAGTACAAGTTTCAATCGCAGCCCAGTAAACAAAATTCAAATTTTCCGCAATTATATGCAGTAACTTCAACTTAAAGGTATTCAAATAACCGTTAATATAATACAAAATCGTAGGTAACTTCATGCTTTACTGTTGAAGTTACCTACCCTAAATAACTGCACGAAATTTGACTTTGGTTTACTGGGAGGGGTCTTTACAAACAAAAATATGTAACATTATTATTACACTCTATTTCTGGTTACACTTTTAAGGTATTTTCCTCAATTTTGTTTTTATCAATGTGTACAAGTACAAGTACGCCAGCATCTACTTATTTATATGCCAGGGGGTAGAATGCATATTTGCCGCGATTATTTACGCGTATTATATACGTTACTGCCAATAGAAATCGATTTCTGAATTACCCACAGCTGTAATACTCAAGTGGCTTCCATATCAACTACATAGTTCGCTTGGTCCACTGCTTATTTTCGTACGTCTCTTGCCCCACCGCTTTTTAACTGCCCCCGCGAAGAAGCTACAGTGGCGCCGCTCTAAAGTACGCCAGCGGAACTATACGTCTTTGACCATATGTATACTAGTATTATATTTGATCATACCTAATTAAGAATCTAATTCTATGACAATATGATATGTAATGTGTGAACAATAAATTTCTAGGTGCACATATTGTTGCACCATCTGATATGACCGATGGAAGGATTGGTGCTATTAAAAATATTTTAATAAAAAATGAACTAGGTAATAAAGTGGCTGTATTATCCTATTCAATAAAATTCTCATCCTCTTTGTATGGACCCTTCCGTGATGCTGCCAATTCTAAACCTGCTTTCGGAGATAGGAAATGTTATCAGTTACCAAACAGCGCTGGATTAGCTCATAGGGCAGCTGTAAGTTAAATTTTATATCCTAGGAAACTGAAGTAGGAGCTGAACATTTTCAAGGAAAGGGACGTAAGAGAAGGTGCAGATATGTTAATGGTAAAACCAGGTTTAGCATATCTTGATATAGTACATCGTATCAAAAAAGCCTATCCAAATCATCCCATGTTCATATATCAAGTTTCTGGAGAATATGCTATGATACATAGTGCAGCAAGTAACGGATCGCTCGATATGAAATTAGCTCTAATGGAAATACTAACATCAATGCGCCGCGCAGGTATTGTTAAATGAAGTTTATTTTTATAAAACAGGTTTATAACAGTTTCTATATTATTTATAGGTGCTGATGTTATAATAACGTATTTTACACCAGTGGTATTAGATTGGTTAAAATTTAAATCTAAATATTGAGAAATAGGCAATAAAATAAACAAAAATACAAACATATACATATATGTGATTATAATTTAGAATTCAACTCGAGTCATAGTAGTAATATTTTTTTTATTGTTAATAGGTACATTGTTTATAGAATATATATTTTTTTTTCTTAAAATCTTTTTTAATACCTATTACAATATGGTGTGGCAGTGATTTTGTGAATCATCATCTCATATATATACTGGTATATACAAAAAATCGAGTCATTTCGTCAATGCTCGGCACTGTGCGGGAAGGGTCTCCCACTATCACGGTAGGCAAGCGTGTTAGTCAGACGCAGACGGCTGTCGAAGATCGACTATTGAAAGTAAAAACATATGTAGAGAACCGTCGCATACGGACTTCGGTTTAGCACTTCTCCGCAATAAAAATAGGGTTCAAGAATATTTAATATTAATTAATTATGATAATTATTCTAGGATGACATTGCAAATTAATAACTATAGTATTTCGAATCAAAATGAACTGCTACCATTCATATCTTTCTTATGGTAAAAATTATGAAAATAAAATAATAAATATAACAAGGGAGTTATTCCTGAAAAATACATCACAATAGTGTTTTAAGTAAAAAACAAGCCATTCCTTAGGTAAACAAACAAAGAATATAAAAATTATGTTTTCCTTTCTTTGTAAGAAATACGCGGGGTTGTGCATAAAATATCTATATATTTACTCGACGATATTCGCTTAAATAACTCATGTGTTATGTTTTCATCGATAAAAATCACAAAAAACACCTGAATAATTTTTTGTTACTTAGGTGGGGAAATGTAAACAAGTGACTCATGTATGTACGTGCAGTTTAAAGACTAAATATATGCAAGTTCGAACTCAATGTATTTTTCATTTTAAAATGTCTTCTAAATTCTTCTTCATTATTTTTTTTGTGGTGGTATTACTTTAGTCAGGGCCATTATTACAATCGCGGTTTAAACCGTAGATGAATGATTTTCGGTTTAAACTTTACTTTAGACTTACAATCGATATAAATAATAATAAAAAAAAAACTTGACCTTGCCATATTTAATCCTTAAATCGCGATTGTAATAATGGCATTTAGCAATAAATGAGATAATAAATTATTACAAACTGAACTGAACTGATTTATTAAAAATTTGTAACATTAATAAAATGAAGGAGGAGAGGGAAGGGGAAGAGGAGTTGGCCCGTGATTGCCCTCACCACTCAATATTGTCACGAGTCGCCAGTGTATCTAATGAATATACTGATTGAGCGAGCGTCCTATGTCACCTAACGCAATCGGCATTCTACGGCAATACGAGAGCGAAGCTACGAAACCGTGCCTGCTACACTAATATACTTAACATTCGCTTACATGCGGTAGTTCGTATAACATCGGTTGACCATACAACGAAAACTTGCGGTATACATAAGATATCCGCTGGATGTATTGCATACAATATTAATCAGATGTGTTGCATAGCATATACATTAAATGTACTATCTTTCTCAAATTAATGCGAATTTAAGCCCAATAAATTCTTGATTATTCATGCAACCGAAAATAGAGTATGCTTAAATGTTAATTGAAAATGATTGGTGAACAATTCTGAATTACATATCGCTAGGTATAGAGTACTTTTTTAGTTTCGGTTGCATAAGCAATCAGAATGTCTAACGTCTAATAGAGGTTATGGATATCCATAAATAATAGCTAATAGATGTATGGCAGGGGCGGCCCCTCTTAAAGAGCCATGGGGCCATGGCCCCACCATTGCAAATCACAAATTAATCATTAAGGAGCTTTTATTTTCTGTAAAAATACCGATCAATATCTGTACACACAGAAACACATTTAAGTATAGAAGAGCGTTGCGATTCCCATGATTTGATGCGACCACACGCGCTTTGTAGTTATTTATGCAGACAAGCGGCGAACTGGGGCCCCGTTTAGATTGGCTCCGACTTTTAGACGTTTGTAGCTACCCGCGCGGAGCTAGTGGAAGAGGGGGTGGTCGCAGTATACGCAAAAATTACATTGAAGTGGTGCCAGGCGTTTCGTGGCCCACTGCCCGCTGGTTGATTGAGGCATCTCGTCAGTGCTTGACACTGTGCGGGAAAGATCTCCCACTATCACGGTAGGCAAGCGTGTTAGTCAGACGCAAACGGGCCAGTCGCGTTGTCGCGTACGGACTTCGGTTTAAACACTTCCTCGCAATAAAACTTGGGTTCAAGAATATTTACTATTTATTAATTATAGTAATAAAGTGTAGTATTATTTTAGGATGATATCGCAAATTAATAACTACCCAATAAACCAAATTCAAATTTCCCACAATTATTTTTAGTAACTTCAACTTAAAGGTATTCAAATAACTACTAATGTAATACAAAATCATCAGTTATTTCGTGCCTTAATGTTGAATTTCAAATCAAAATCAACTACCATTCATATCCACCTTAGGGTAAAAATTATGAAAATGAAATAATAAATATAACAAGAGAGTTATTCCTGAAAAATATATCATAATAGTGTTTTAAGTAAAAAAAAACAGGCCATTTGCTTAGGTAAACAAACAAAGAAAATAAAAATTGTGTTTCCCTTTCTTTGTAAGATATGCGTGGGGTTATGCATAAAATATCCATTATACATATTTCACTCGACGATCTTCGCTTAAATAACTCGTGCGCTCTGTGTTGTGTTATGTTTTCGTCGATATCAAATCATAAAAACACCTCAACTAAACAAGTGACTCATGTACTTACGTGCAGCTTAAAAACTAAATGTATGCAATTCTGAAGGAAATACGTTAGTATTTATATTTAAGTAGATAAATATTCCCGATAAGAATTTAATGTATATATATTTTTCATTTTAAAATGTCTTCTAAATTTGTCTACATTAATTTTTTTGTGTGAGTATTATTTTAGATAGCAATAAACGAGGTAATAAATTACTGCCAGCTGAACTAAATTGATTCAAAACTTTGTAAAATTAATACAAAAAAACCGGGGAAGAGGGAGGGGAGGGAGTTTGGCTACCACTCAATATCGTCACGGGCTGCCACTGATGTATGGTAGTCATTTTGTGCTTTGTGGGATATCAATTAGATGTGTTACATAGCACATCCATTATGTATACTATTTGGATATCTAACAGGCGGGCATTTGGAGATGTATGAGGCATCCATAGAACGTCTATGACGTCTAATGAAGGTTATGGATATCCATAAAGTATATCTAATAGATGTACGGTAGACATTTTGTGCCGTGTGGGTTATAGTGCTCAACAATCTAATAACTAGAAAAAATTACGGCATGACCAAAGTTAGTTAGTTGTATTTATAATAATAAAAAAAAGCAGATACATGAAAAACAGTACCCATAAGAATGAACTCCTTCACAATCTAGGCTTTTAGAATCTAATACCTATGGAAAAAACAGCAATATAATAATAAATTTACGTATGTGTTGACAAACTATGGGCGTTTTTTCACGACGCAACGTTACGAAAGCGCTGCGTATAGTATTTCCAAACATGACATTTTGTCGACCACGACCTGCTTGATGACTTTGACAGTTTACTTTATTTTAGTGATGAGCGATTTTTCACGAACTGTGATTCTTTCACGGTGATTGGAGAATCACGGATCACGACCGTGAGTGGAGAATTCTAAAAGCAGTGATTCGTGATTGCGGTAACGATCAACGGTGAGGCGCGACTGCGCAAATCGACAATCACTGCTTGGCCATTGGCAAGTGAACAAATAATATCGGTGAATTAACGACCCTAAAACTGTGATTATCGGTTGCCTATTGAAAATGGAATATATCAAACCGATGAATGAACATACATATTATTATATCAGCTGGAAATGACGGAGGTTATCTTCTTACAATATATTTGTTTTTCAAATATAAATATTGATCTCTTTTATATCATTATATTATATCTGCAACTATATAAGGAATGTGTATTTATTTTTACCTAATGTGTAATGGCCCCTAGTAGCAAAATTTAAATTTCCCGCAATTATTTTTAGGAACTTCAACATTGAAATACGAAAATACCAATGAGTTTGTATTAGATTATAAGATTAGTTACTTTGATGTCTTTCTGTTGAAGTTGCTAAGGATAATTATGGGCAATTTAAATCTTGCTACTAGAGGGGATATTGTGTTATAAGATTAAATTTATATTATTAGTTTTAAAGTACTAATTCAAAAACAAAAGTATTTTTATTAAATTGTAGGTAGTAGTATTAAATCACAGCTTTTTTTTAAATCTTCGCTCACTTTAAGAATTATATCTGTTTTATCATTGTAAATGTTACAAAATGAAATTAGCTTTATTTCATTTTTTATATTTACTATTTGTCATATTTGTGAAAACAAATGTGTATACAAATCTTTGCGTTAATGTTCTCCTTAAAGAAATATGTAGATTTACAATACTTTTCTCTTATATGAATTTTATAAATTTTTCAACTTTAAGTCAAATTTTACTTTGTCTAATGCTCTGTTATAATTGTTATTAAAATATAAAAATAGGATCAAGTTTAAAAATTACAAAAATATTTCTGTAGATCTAATTGTCTGTATTTTCTCAAACTACGTAATGCATCCCAGAACTTGTATACTGGACAAAACGTTTACGAAAAGCCCGAACTCAGACCGTATAAATCATTTTAAAATATAAAGAATCTCTTCGTAATAAGCGAGATGAAATATAAAAGACAATATAATGCATCTTTTTTCGTAGGTGGTGTATCAAGCCGTCGCATTACCTCAATGCTTAGTGATATATACTAATATTAGCATTTTTTTTTGAGTAATGGCAATGAATCGCTTATTTAAAAACATTGTTCTGAATTATTCAAAGAGGTACTATTGTACTATGTTTCATTCAATTGTACTGAAATAGTACAATAGTACGCTTTGGAACAACACTACTGACGATTATACGAAGATATGATATCGATGAGTCAATACAGTGATCGCAATCACCGTTTATAATCACCGTGATTTATAAATCACATTCACGACTCACGACGTGATTTGAGAATCACCGTTTCGCTCATCACTACTTTATTTAAAGCAAACTGTCAAAAGTCATCAAGCAGGTCGGGTTGGTGACAAATGCACTTCAAGTGGTGATGTCAAAATTGAAACTGGTTCAAGCGTTTTTGAACCGGTGTACAAAACCGCTTCAGAACACTTTTCAAAGTGAGGGAGACCTTTTTCTTATGTGATGACAAGTGATAACTTGTGATAATTGATTAAGAAATGAATAAAGGATAAGAACCACAAAGGTACAACTGCAAAGAAATCAACACAGGGAAAAGTTGATGCCATTAAATAATTTGGAATCCAGACCGGTCCAGATTACTCAAATCTGCATATAACTCATTCAGCGAACAGATAAGGCAAGAACGAAGCAACACATTTTTGACGGTTCTCTCTCTCTGGTTCTACGTGCACAAATCTGGCACAGAATATCTAACAACTAGAATACCATCTCTTACCGGCTCTTTTGATCTGAGTGCGCAAAATTTCGTGACCTTGACGTCACTGTTCGGGCGAGAAGTCAGTATGGGCTTTGATAGAATTTGGTGCCTGACAGGACCTAACTGAAAATGAATGTATATCGCTTCTTTTTACATTTTTTTACTTTCTTTTCCATTATTTTGACACCTTATCGACTTGCACTTGATAAACACCATTTAAATTAACAGATGAAAATAAACTTGAAGTCAGCTACGTGTAGCTATGCAAAGAGCGACCACAAGTTCTCACCCGGTTTAATGGCGGATCAACCTGCCCGTTTAGGTTGCGAATATAATTCAGACTGTGATATACCCCATCCTGGCAAGCTGTGATGAAACCCTCTGTCTCAGACCGAAGGCCCGACGATTGCAGGAATAAAAATGTTAGTCCTACTAACAGGTGGTACTGTTCCATATTTTTATTAAAGACACTGTGAAGAGGCTTCTCACAGTGATTAAGTGTCATTCGATTTAGTAAAGCAACTTTCACTTCCTTGGCGATATTGCCAAATGGTCAATTGAACCAGCATATCACGGGGCTTTCCCCTGCGTATGATTCCGGGAGCCAAATCAAATTTCACCAATGCCCTGTCAACCGCCTTGAATAGGAACGCACCTCGATCTTGTTCTTCATGGTGTCTGACGAATTGGAGTAATGCATCTATTGCTTGCAAAACTCGAGCGGCTGTTACTGTGACGGCCCTATCATGGTAGTCCTCGATGTTTATTAATCCTCGGCCACCTTTTGATCTGCTCATGTACAATCGATCAATGGAAGCGTTTGGGTGTAGAGATCTGCAATACGTCATAATTCTTCTTGTGAGTCGATCCAATTTTAACAATTTGTCTCGTATTAGCCAAGGCTGGAATTGCCAGGATGTTGGTTGCCGTGACTTTGTTTTCTTGCCGTGAATTCAGAATTCCAGATTCTTCTCAGGGTGGTCTCATATTTGGTCCTCGCGGCCTCTCTTACCGATATTCCGAGGTGTAGTCCCCTGTGCTCAACTCCAAGATAGGTATACGGTTCCTCTAGCTCTAGGTATTTTTATAATTGTGCCATCTATCAGATGCAAGTCGTCATCAGCGTTAGTACCTTTCCCCCTCTTAATATGATATACCGCACATTTATTTAGTCCGAAGTTCATGCCAATGGCTTTAGAATAATCCTGGACAATCTGGATGGTTTTCCTCAATTGGAGTTCGTTCTGTGCGTACACCTTCAAGTCGTCTATATATAGGGGAGGTGTGTAATCTTGAATACTCTATGATTTGGAGCTCCAGCAACATATCCGGGAAGGTTTCTGAATTCGAGTGACAGAAGGAGCAATGTTATACAAAACAATACGGAACTCAATGAGTCACCCTGGAGTACTCCTCGGTGGTAGACAATAGGGGTACTTCGGCATTCTCTCTGAGGAGGTCCCATAACTAGTCGGGTAGTCCATTTCGTCATTAGCCTCTCGATAGTGCCCACAAGCCCATTCTGATCTCGCATTTGTCGCAGAAGGTGGGTTATTACATCATGGGAAGAACTATCAAACGCCTTGGCGTAATTTATCCATGCCACAGAGAGGTTGCGTTTGTAGACGACATATTATTATTATTATTATTTAGTAATAGCAAATATAATACTAAGTATAGTATACATCGTATACATATGGTCAAAGAGGTATAGTTACGCTGGCGTACTATAGAGCGGCGCCACTGTAGCTTCTTCGCGGGGCAGTTAAAAAGCGGCGGGGCAACAGACGTACGAAAATAAGCAGTGGACCAAGCGAACTATGTACTTGATATGGAAGCACTTGAGTATTACAGCTGTGGATAATTCAGAAATCTATTCGTATTGGCAGTAACTATAAATAATCGCGACAAATATGAATTCTACCACCTGGCATATAAATAAGTGGATAGTTTGCAAGGTTCGTATATACTAGGTGGCCTCGTAACTTGCAGGGGATACGCGATGACGTTGTGATGAAGCGCTTCGCGATCATTTTCGAGTCAAAGAAATGTTCCACTAGCGCACTATAGATGACACCACCAGCATTTTCTATTGTTGTACGTTTGTAGTGGTAATATTTCCATAAGAGAATACTGCCGTGCCATCTATAGTACGCTAGTGGAACATTTCTTTGACTATATAATGTGGTATTGGGGTATTCTGTAATAATAAAAGGAACTTGAAATTATATTTCAAGGCACGTTGTTCTTGACATAACATTAATTGAAAAAATTTCTAAATTAAGATTTTTGTAAAAAAATAAATATTTAGTCTGGGAGTACAAATCGCCATTTGTTTTTACATATATGCACCACTTTACTTATTAAACACAGCATACGTGATGACGTGTTCGCGCTCTTTCTATTGATTGGCTGAAAAGTTATGAGGCCACCTAGTATATACGAACCTTGGATAGTTTGAGGATCGGATATATGCTAGGTGTTAGTTCTGCGGTTTATATTTATCCAAGTTATTTTACAGAATGAATGTATGTTTGGAGAATTCTTTTTATGAATCCATCTATTATACTTTATCGCTATTTAATTAACGTACTAAACAGAGATACACTATAATCCATGATTTTTATTGATGATTCATAAAAATTCCAATTTTATGATTTATTATAAAAAGTCTGCATTAGCACTTGGTTGCATACCCATAAAATTGTCTAGTATTATGCTTCATTCCCAAAAGCAATCTGAGATTTCCTAAAAGCAGCGAACGAAAAAAAATAAAAGCCTTTCCTAGAAATAAATGCGGGAAATTTGAAATCTGCTAATTCTCTCCTTTTTTTCTATTATTTATCTTTTTTTTTTTTTGTTACAAATATATAGTTTGACAGTTCTAACCATTATAATATATATACAATAATATAATGTCCAACAATTATATTTTCTATATTGATTCTACAAACAACGAAACAGAAAAAGTTCAAGAGCGACAAGAGCTTATGTCTGATGCTAGCGTACTTGTACTTGTACACTTTGATAAACACAAAATTGATGAAAATACCTTAAAAGTGCAACCAGATAATAATAATGTTGCATTTTTTTTTTTGGTAAAGACCCCTCCCAGTAAACCAAATTCAAATTTCGCGCAATTATTTTTGGAAACTTCAACATTAAAGTATGACCTTAGGTTTGTTCGTTGGTGTTACACCAATTACACAGGTGCATATTGTCTCTTTCTCAGATGCATAAAGAGTAAATCTTTTATCCTGTTTTAAGTAGGAGTCAGTGTGGAAAGTGTAGCACCAGCGAACAAACCTCTTACCTACGATTTTGTATTACATTATGGTTATTTGAATACCTTTAATTTGAAGTTACTCAATATAATTGCGGAAGATTTGAATTTTGTTTACTGGGCTGCGATTGAAACTTGTACTGTAATGTTTAAGTTACATTTTAAGCAAAATGATAAAAAAAATTCTTACACTTAACAGTAAACAATAATTTTGGAAACAAATATGATCGAGCTTATGTTTTTCAAACATCATGGTATTTGTGAGAGTGAATTTAAAAAAAAAAGGAAAAATTATAGATTTTATAGATGCACTTTTTTAATGTTATCTGATATTTTTATTTCAATTTTTAGCAAGATAATATTCTTTCGCTATTAACTGCAGATATATTGACAAGAATTTGCAAAAAAATATATAAATTTATATATCAAGAAACAAAGATTATTTTAAATGTCCACTAGTCAGTCCGCTAAAAGCAAAAATATTTTATCACGGCAAATAAATCAACAGTGGTAAATAAGATATAATATGTGCTATGAAAAAGTTAATAGGCATTTGACGAAATAAATAAAAGCAAATATTCCGTGTGTAGCTTCGCTTTAACACAAAAATATATTTTAATTTCATTATAAAACGAATATTAAGCTATTGAGCCAATATGTCTGTTTTGGTTTTTGTTTTATTTACTAAACTGTTATACTTGTTTTAACTCCTTTAATATTCATTTCATAATAATTTTGCGAAATGACTATTCATTTATGAATGCTCTACCACTTCGCTGCGCGCGCAGTTAAACCACTTTCATTCGTCTCGCACCGACTCTTCGGTTATCTTATATTTTTACGCGTTTGTGCAACGGAAAATTCCACTTACGTTTAATCACGTCAGATCACGTTTAATATTTGTTTGGTCGTACACTTTCCTAAAATCAGCCTAGCTGGGACATCTATAGTACGCCAGCGGAACTAGTCTTTGACCGTATTTTATATTTATATTGTATTTGGTAATAGTAAAAATAATTTCTCTATTACCATTGGAATTCGAATCTACACAATATATCCATATACTCATGTTAAGGCTGGGATATCATATAAAAAATCTCGTAACAAGCTATTTTCGCATAAATTAAAATCTCTCGAATAATAGATGGCCCCCTATGTACGATTTCATTGTAAAATTAATTATTTTACAATTTGTGCAGCATTGAACTTTGAATTGCCTAACTATAAGTTCATGATAGTGGATATAATTTTATATTTCCATCAATTTGCAACATGTAGTGCTGTTTGCCTACGCTGAGGCATCTAAAATCCACACAAAATCTAAACGAGAAATGCGTATCTTAGGAACATAAAACACGCCCCTCTCCTAATATAAATCCGAATACCTCTTTTGAAGATACGAGTTTTTCTTTTCCAACAACGATAGGTGGAATATACAGTGTGTAACAAAATCAGATTTTTTTTATCAATTTATCAAAAACCGTTAATAAATAAATAAACAAAAAACAATTATGCAAGGTTGTTTTATATTATTACTCGTATAACCATGTTGTGAATTTTTTCGTGACTTCTTTTGTTGAGTTTTTATAGAAACAATCTATTTTTTGAATGAGACCCTTGGGGACTTATTCTCGAATCTGAGGAAGTGGAAATTCCGAGAGAATTGTCAAAAAATCCTACGATTGCAATAGTTGGTATTCTCGAGTTCAATTTCTCACGTTTTCGTAGGAAAGTACTCCCCGATATTTTTTCCTACAAATAAACAAAAGAATTTGCTGGAGAAATTGAATCGGCTTCGCTCGGTCTCACATCGGTGGTTTCCGCGTTTGTTGTTATATTCGTGAATTATCTAACCTAACCTAAGCGATCCTAATAAAAGTAAAAGTAATAGATACTTTATTAACTATAATATTTGGTTGTAGTATAACCAACAACTTAGAGATTACAACTAAAGCCGGTTGAAATAATATCTTGTATATTCTCCCCTAATTTTATATATGCATTGTGATGGATGCTGAGGGAATATTGTTGGCCGAGAAAATATCTAAAAATAAAGATCAAGCTGAAGGACTTTCTGAAGCACCAACAAGACAGTTTCTGCTCAGAGTAAATGCATTTGAGCAGTTAAGCAATAATTTGTTTGAATGATAATAAAGCTTTAGTCAGAAATATAATTTATGATTGTAAGCTTACGTGGCGAAATCCGAGCTATTTATTTCGGCATGCTTGGCTATGTACTCTATTAGTCGTTGCTTTTGTATAGCTGTAATGTGGCTGTAATATGAACATGTCTAGACTTTTTCTCTACCATGATTTTTATTTTAAAAAATGCGTTAAAATAATATCGATTAAAGTAAAGCAATCGATCACTATATTTTAAATTAAAATAAAAGCAGCTGTTATAAACACATCTCCTTCTACCGCCGTTTCTATCGGTCCCTCTCCATCCCTTCTTAATTTGACTTGACAATAACGTACTATGGCTCCCCGGGAGTAAACGTTGTACTTGCCCAGGAAACCAAATTTAAATTTCCCACAATTATTTTTAGTAACTTCAACATAAAGATATTAAAATAACTATTAATGTAGTACAAAATTGTTGGTAATTTCATGATCCAACGTTGAAGTTAATGAAAATAATTGTGGGAAATTTAAATTTGGTTGCCTTGGTGGCAATTAGAACGGAAGAAGGGTGAGGTAAGAGATAACAGGTATATATTAAATCGTGTACCTGTTCTATATTCATATCTGTTACAAGTACTTGTACTACATATCTCTATTTGGTTGTCAGTTGTCAGTTATTTTTTATATTGTATGTCACATTTTTTGCACGTTCTCATCTATTTTCATGGGGTAGTCACTTATATCTGGTCAAAAGTTCCAGCCGTGTCAGACAAGGAAAGCAAATCGTAGTCCGGCGCAAACCTCAATAGATGGCAGCCAAACACTATGTTTAGTAATATTTGTGTAATAACTATATGTGTATTGGTATTATGTTGTGGTTGGCTTACCTTATTACTGAGGGGGATCGTTGGATAGTTCGTTCGTGGCTATGGCGGCTGTGGCCCGTGGTTCGTGTCGTTAGTCAATTGATGGCCAGTTGTTTTTAATCTATTTTGTTTTAGACGTGCCTTCCAGTTTCCGTAGTTATTACTTTATTTTACATTCGTTTATTAGTAATAGTGTTAGTTTTGTGTGTTTTACTGTTATTTCTTTATTTACTTTTACCTGCAGTGTTTTTTTTTTTTGTTCTTATTACATCAAACATATGTCAACATACTTCTTATCACAGCAACTTTTAAATATATGTAGGTATTAACAGAAACTTAATGGAAGTTTTATTTTTTGCACGTTTATTTAATATTTACTTATTCTCACTGATCAAATCAACACAGACACAATATAATACCTCTGTGGGTAATTACACAGGTCATTAACATCAAAGTAAATAAAATATACAAAAATATAAATAGAATCATACAACTTACGTAATAATATTCACATGGAAATAAGCTATAATCTTATAGAACATTATGTATCTATGTGAAATATTATACTTAAGTTGTATGCAATATACTTAGTTTCTTCTTGATATATTATAAAATAAACCCATTTAATAGTACCGCTTTTGTAAATAGTACGCGCAAAGCTCATTAGATGGTGCGAATGCACGCGAACGTTTCAATATACATAAGATTCCGCTCTACACTAACTTCTCTATGTCTATTTTTTACTAAAATTCATGTGATGACTTGTTCGTTGCTGTTTCTTCTTGTTATTTTGGATATATTAAAAACCTGTTCTTTATTACCTGCATTTTAATTCAATAAGGTAAGACTATAATGCATTATGTATCAATACTATACATGCATTTACTTTTCATTTTTAGTTAAAAGAAATTGGGTTTTACTTCTGAGGAAGACGCATTTATTTTAATGACCCAGCATCACAGTGGAACCCAGAATCCAGACGGGTCTTGAGAATACAATTTGAAATCTTGTATTTAACAATTTACGCAGTAGTGTCCTGAGAGAGATTTTAATCATTATAATTTTTTAGACCATAAAAACAATATTATTGGACGATTTTCAGAAAAAAAATGTATTTATAGGGAGAAGTCTCCTGAAAAACCAACAGAAGCTAAAGTAAGCAACAATAGATAATATTGAGCTCCGCATGACAATTTGTCCAAGAATTTTACGATAACAGGATCATTAGTCAAGGCCTTTGGCCACCTAGGTCCTCCAATTTAATATCTCCTGATTTTTATGTATTTGGTTGAACTAAAAATAATATTTTTAAGAACAGACTTCATAATCTGGAAGAACTTCAACATGCAATAGGAACAAAGTTCAACAAATTATGGTAGAAGAATTACAGAGAGTCTTCGACAATATGATGAGTAGAATTAATGTCTGCTGATTTATTGTAATGAAAAAATGTTCTAATTTAACTGATACATATTACAAATTTTTAATATAATGAAATTATCGGATTTAATATTAATTGTATTATTATTTAATCTTTATTAACCTCTTAAAAACCAAATGAACACTTATTAAGTTTTGACTTTCAAAATTATAAGGAATTGTGTCATTACGAGTGCCAATCTGTATATTTGGTTGTCTATAGTTCTCATCTTATTTATTTACGAATACTAGTATTCACCATCTATTAGTAACAAAAAATATGATCTGGAAGATGCTTTTACAAGTTATTTATATTTCAAGTGATATTGAGGTATTTCAAAAATATAATATTGTAACGTTTTTCTATTTTAAAACGTTGTCGGGTTTTAGAAAAAACACACAGGCGATATATTTAAATTCATTTATTCTATTAACACAATTACGGTATTTAAAATCTCTAATGCTAATTAATTAAATCACTTAACCACGAATGTCTTTATTTATGTAAACGATTTATTTGCACCGATATTTATATTACACGTACTAATTCACTTCGCGATCCGCACTATCCAACTCGTATCGACTGACTGTCTCCTGGCCAACCCGACGCGTTATTTATAGCTGGCGCGAACTTCCAGATTGTTCGAGACCCTTCTAGAACGTCCTTCTAGATTCCTTCCAGAATATTCTCGAATCTTCGACCTGGTACTGCCCTCTGTCATTCCTCGTCGGTAGTTCTTTCTTCCGCTATGCTAGTGCCATCTAGGGACGCCTATCGGAATCGCCAGTTTCAAAAGTTGGCGCTCGTTACAATATCATTAATAAATACTTAAATATAATGCTGCCATCTATTCTATTACTTTTATTGCCGGACATTTTCGTGACGTCACATCATGGCGGTCGTTATTTATCGTTTTACATATTAATGTTCATTTCAGTAAGTTGAGCATATTTCACGATTTCCTTTTTATGAAAATAACATACAAAACGTGCCGCATTGAGTGATTTGCTCAGCTTTATTTTTTGATGATTTCTCGTTTATTAATGATAATTATTGATACAAAATCTATCACTGGGGCAGTGACTATATAAAGAAGACAAACCAAGCTTATGGGAAAAGTGTTGCGCTTAAAAACAACAGTTTGGCGGTCAAATCCAGATGTCGCTAGTATCTCCACCGCCAAAAGTGGTGGGGTAGTCTGAATGTTTAGCGAGAATAAGAACCAGAATTTAAATTATATAAATTGTATAATAGTACGTATTATCTATGATAGTACGATTCACCAATAGGTGGTACTGATTTGTAACGTATTTTAATGTAATGAAATTACTATGATGGTAATGATATGGGATTTCAAGCACGGCAGGCGGCAACAATATTTTGAATATAAATAAAAAATAATAGTATATCTGTCATATGTCGTATACGAATTGGTAAGATATTATTTTTTTAGTTCTATCTGTGAAGTTTATTAGTGTTAAGTTGTAAGTTTATTTTTATTGTTTGTACAAACTTTATTATTTATATTTTGCTAGAATACAGCAAATGTGCTATACTATATAATAATAATTTTATTTTATTGGCAACTTAATTTAGGAAACCAAAAAGACAATAAACAGAACATTCTTGGAACTCTTTGACGGCATATCGGCATATAGCTATCGGTTTTATGAAAGTGATTAATAATATTAAGATTTGATATCCGAGGTTTCTGCCAATGGAAGTTAAAAAAAAACTGTATTTACTTAAATTAAATTTCACTTGAAATACGTTTACTTCCCCACTCTCAAAATATGAATATTTGTATTATCACAGAATGGGATAACAATCAGAAGTTTCACTCCCTGGCTGTCTCTTTGATCTTTTAATGGCTTTATATTGTGATCTCGGACACCATCTTTGCACGATATACTTCAGGATCGCATAACGACAATTTGTTTTTACCATGTCTGCACTAGATTTATTTGAAAAAATATTTTTTGGACTATTTACTATACAAATTGAAGTAACATGTATGTGTTTAACACTTTTTCATTTTTTTTATGACCAAGATATATTTAACCTTGAAATACTAACGCTTTTACGTACGTGATTACTAAACAGAAAATACATGTCGCTATTTGATGACCTACCCCAGTAAACCAAATTCAAATTTCCCGCAATTATATTTACTAACTTCAACTTAAAGGTATTCAAATAATACATGTACACTTACTTATATAATTTAGGCAGTAGTAATTGGCAAGGAAACGGGCAAAGTATTGTTTGTTGGAGTGCGTAACAAGTACTGCTGTATATGCGCCCGCACCTCTAATTTAAAAGTACCTGCACAAGAGCACAGATGTTTTAAAAATTGGGACGGCCCCTCCACAGCAATGGAAGCAGATATTCTAGTGGAAGCGTTTAAGAGCAGTGTCACGATGCATGGACTCAGATACATGCAAATGATTGCAGATGGTGATTCCAGTGTTATCTCCAACATTCAGAAACACGTTGATTACGGTAAAGACGTGCAAAAGATGGAGTGCGTAAATCATCTGGTAAAAAATTATGGTAAAGCTTTGCACAAATTGAAGTCGGACACAACCATACCCGCTCCTGCAAGAAAGCTGTTAACACAGGAAAATTAAAAAAGTTACAGCAACATATTATGCTCCTTGCACGTGTAAACACCGACCCAGAGGAAATGAAATTAGATATTGCGCACTCCATATATCACGTATTTGGGAATCATGCATCTTGCGATGTGCGCTATTGCAATGTAAGAGGTAACAACACAAACGATCGGATGCAGAAGTAATTAACACTGGCCTTATCCATTATTTACAAGGTAAGTATGTTAACATGAATTTTTGCGTAATATACATATATTTCTTCTAATAGGGCCACTGGATTCGATATGGCAAAAGGCGCATAAGCTCATTTATTATGAGAATAACAACAAAGCCGAGACATTCATGTCTATTTTGGCTAAATGCACTAACGGAAAGCGCCTAAACTCATTCAACGCAACTCGTTTGAAATGCGAGCTTACCTAGCTGCATTGAAATACAATACGGGTAAGACCTATATTCCAAATTAATCCAATTGATCACGTTTACTTCTTTATCGTTGATTATATATGATCGTTATGTTCTCGAGTGTAGGTTTATCTTGGCAGCTGGATGCCTTCAAAACGGTCACAAATTCAGACGTCGGCGAAACACTATTAAAGGGATTGCGACATATGAATCAAGGAAAGTTAAAAAAAAGTCAACGAAAAAAAGAAAACGCCGGACAGTGATTATGGACCGAATGCCACAGAACCTCTTTTGTCGGAAATTGAATTTCGATCAGAGTACATCAGAATTTTAAAGAATTTGCAAGTATGTATTATATATTATAGGCAACATTAGTTATATTCCATGTATACATTAGGTTACACCAGAGGAGCAGTGGCAACTTGCTGTGTCTACTGTTGGCCAGTTTAAAAACCAATTATATCAAAGGGAAAGAAGACGACGGTTAACAGCGTCCAACTTTGGTATGATCTTGAAACGACGACCTACCACGCACTGCTGCTATATATTGAAAAAAAATATTATTCTCCGGCCATATCCGAAGTGCTGGTATAAATTATGGCAAGGAATTTGAGGATGTGGCAAGGCGGCGTTTTGAATCGGAAACAGGTATTCCTGTCCAAGAAGCAGGAATATTTGTAGATACAGAATATGGATTTTTGGCGGCTTCTCCGGATGGTAAAACAATGATAACACCAGAAACCAGTGTGCTAATTATTGTTATATCTGACATTAGGTTTGATTGGAGAGGACAGTCTACTGGAGATAAAGTGTGCGTACAGTGCACATGCAAAACAGCAAAGCTTAACCGAAGCTATTCAACAGAATAAGCAATTTTATTTGAAAATTGGAGAGACAGGGCGCCCAATGCTAAAGGAAAACCATAATTATTATTATCAGGTATTATGTACATATATATATATATACATCTTGCAGAAAAATATGAAAGATTAAATAATTAATACTACCCTCTGTCTTGTTAGGTGCAGGGGCTCTTAAATATATTAAAACGCAAGGTATGCTACTTCGTAGTCTATATAGATGACGAACAACCATTGTTCATTCAAAGAATAGAAAGAGATGCCAATTTATGGAGACAATTTATGTTGCCAAAATTAAAAACATTTTATATGTGTTGCTACCTCCCGGAGTTAATACAAAAATATATTAAACGCGGAATTAAATGTGGACACAAACAACCAGACGACTTGATAGGTTCCCAACAGTAGTAGAAGATGAGGAGTAAATATATCCTGCTATTGAAATACAGTAATACGCGCAAATTACAAATTAATCAATAACTATAGTGTAATGTTGAAATTAATTTTTGTTTTTATTCTTTATGGCTTTGTTCGATACTAACACTGTGTTCTTTTCAGGTTAACAAACATACCAATAAATGGAAAGCCATTCTACTACTGTGAAAATTACCATACCATGCAGGGCCCAGGCAGAGGCTATTCAAGCGTACTGCCGAATTTTGAACTGAATTATGCTGCCATCGTTTACAAGTATTTGCTAATGATCTTTCTAATTGTGCCCGCGAAATTAAACGAGCTAGGCAAAAGGAACAAAGTAACCCTCCTGCGGGTTCCGGATCACACAAGAGTGGAAGGAAATGAGATAACGAATAATCTTGCAAAAAACGGCCTGGAATACCTTTCTTAGGGCCTGAACCCTTTTGCGGGATAAGAACTACTACAATACTGAAGAAACTGAAAAGAGAAGAGGAGTAGACAAAATCTAATTATTGGGAAAATCTCCAGGGAATGAGACAAAGTAAAATTCTTCTGGAAACCTATAACCAGAAGAGGTTTACAGAATGCGTCAACCTGAGTGAGAACAATGTTCGCATATTAACAGGAATACTTTCAGGCTAATGTAAATTGAAAGGACACCTAAGTAAGCTTGGATTCGCAGAGGAATCTGAATGTAGATTTTGTAGGAACAGGATGAAACACCTATCCACCTCTTCTCAAATTGCGTAGTACTGTGCAACCCAAGGGCGTTGCATCTGGGAGCATGTGAAATCGAAGGAGACTTACCTAACCTGGGGCCTTCTGATATCCTATACTTTCTGAAAGGAATAGCATTGGAAGGCCAGCTGTAAAACAGCAAGAATAGGGGACGCAATAGATCTCTGAGGTCGCAGTGTAACATCACCCTCCTCACATACATACATACATCTTTTTTACTTATCAATATTTCATTTTGATAATATATTTATACCTATCTAAAATTTTAGGATAATTGTACAGTTCAATGGGTCAATAATATTGCGATGAACATGATATCAATGTTCTAGAATGGCCCTCAAAATGTCTCAATCTTTTAACCTCATCGAAAATCTGTGGGAACACTTGTCAATGGAATATATATAAACACGATTTTCGACACGAAATATGAATCTTTAAGCAACGAATTACTGATGCATGCCAGTAAATTACACCAGGGTATATGCGGCAGTTGATTTTGTCAATGCCATAATGATTGCACAAAGTCATTGAAGTCAATTGAGCTATGATTAAGTATTAAAGACATACGAAGAATTGAGACTGAGTAATTGTATCTTTTTTGATTAATTAATAATCATATTCATATTAAAAGTAATTCATCTGATAAGCAATGAGCATGCTTATCAGAATGCAACATTTTTTCACAGATTTCCAGAATTGATGCAAAACAAAACCTCCACGAGGTAGTGTAATTTGAAGAAGTAGTTGTAGCACTTCAAGCACAAGAACAAGATTAACGGATGCGAGATGTACCATTCGCAACCCCTTCAATTCCAGCTATTGATATCGGTGTTGCCATACATGACTATTCTTGTCTAACATCTTATTATTAATTGTTTCGTTCTTATTAAAACCTTTGCTTGTTATACAAAAGTTTTTTTCATTGTAATTCCAATAAAAATTATATTGTAAGAATTTGTTCAAGTTATATATAAATAAATCTTTCGCATACAGAAAGTTTTTTAAATGAAATACGATTACTTATTGTAGGGACTTACTTAATATCTATCACACATCACATTATTCCCAATGATTTCCAAAATTACCCTGTGTTAGTTGCTTTTTTTTAGCAAACGTACAAGGTCGAAGGATTTTAATTAACATTTATGGAAGAAGGGGGTTAATTAAAAGTACTCAAGCACAAGTGTATAGTGAACTCACCTTAAATTAAGTTGATCAGAGTTTAATATATGTATAATATCAAAATTTTACGGTAACAAAAGCAAACGTCAAAACAATCAAAACATAAATGTATAAACGTAAACGATTAATTATACGCAGTCGTTCTTCGTTCTTGCTTGGTGTTTACTTGGTTGCGTATCCAGTTGGGTGCATATGAAAACTACTGAAACTACGTAACATGACAATGATACTTGATATTCCTGAATAATAATTTATCACTTTACCCCCTTGATACTTAAATAATTATTTTCATTATATATTTCACAAAATAATACAATTCTTCCTATTAAATTAAAAACAAAAAAATCTATCACCCGCATTGCCATCTCTTGAGTAAGTGCCAAAGGTTTCGAGAGCGTTTCCAGGCGTTTCTACTTTTCTCCAAACCATGTTGCAACTTCACACCGGTTGAATATGGTTAAATATAGCTTTTCGGAAAACTAATAAATTGTTTACAATTTGCTTGAAATTGCTATGATGTACAAATTTAGGCTGTCCATGTGCTGGGTTGGGTTTAATTTTTTACAGTTTTTTCGCTTATACAACATAATTATTTAATATGAATACCAGCAAATGGTGCACCTATTAATTTCTAATCGTTTGATCTTTTATTCTGTATTAATTAACTTTTCTGAACGACAAAAGCTATTCCTAAACGAAATCACCTTCCCCCACCACAAATAGCCCAGCCTTAATCTAATACAAAATCGTAGGTAATTTCATGCTTAAATGTTGAAGTTAGTGAAAATAATTGCGGGAAATTTGAATTTGGTTTACTAGGACATTATAGTATTCCATTTCCATGATTCTAGGGTTACATAGAAAGTAAGAATACAGTGAATTTATGTTATTATTAAAAAAAAAAGATGTTTACCATTGTTGGTTTGTCCCACATAGCCAACTTTAAATTGCCCGCAATTATTCTTAGTAACGTTGAAACAAAAATTACCTACCATTTTGTACTACATTAACAGTTATTTTAATGAAGTCACGTAAAATAGTGGCGAGAAATTTAAATTTGGCTATTATGGTAACGTGTAGTTCGTGCTATATAGTTTATATTTAAAATTAGAGAAATTTACAATGTTCTGTAGATTGTAATTAACTATCCGTGCATAATATAAATTTCTTTCATTAAGTTAAAAATAAATAAATAAATGATCATTCATAATTCAAAGTCATAAACAAATTATCGAATGATCGTCAATAATATGATGCTTTTTTCGTCATTCAATTACGTCCATCACAAGTACAGTAGAGAAGAGATAGCGGAATGTCGAGTAGGATATTAGAGACTATATAAGACGTTATTTAAGAGTTCACCTTATATATCAAAGTTGTATGCAACACACTGTCATAGCCAACTGTCAAATAGCCAAATTTAAATTTCCCGCAATTCTTAGTAACTTCAACGTTGATACATAAAATTCCCCACCATTTTGTATTACATTAATAGTTATTTTAAAGCCTTTACTTTGAATTCATTAAAAATTGTGGCGGAAAATTTCAATTTGGCTATTAGGGAGACTAAGTTCCTAAGAGCTGTTTTACACGTACGAGAATTTTTACATAAATCATACCAAAAATTATCTCGAAAATTTTGGTGAGAATTTTCGTAAGAATTTTTGTCGCGACACTTTCAGGTCGTTTTACGCAGGAATAGGGTTACTTCCATTTGCACACCTAAGGGCGCGTACCGTAATTCACAAATAGCAACCAAATTCTCGGTTTTGTGTCCCGAATATAGCAGATTCCTGAAAATTATGATATTTACGGTACGCGGTTGCTGAAGTTTGGTTATTTTAGTTGTCACCAAAACAACCTAGCTCATTTTACGATTTTCTGATTTTTCTATCCCCTCCACTGCGGAAACATAAACGCGCATCATACCGCACCTATATCTATGATTTGTATATTTGTATTCTACGTTACAAACCAGCAACTTCTTGAATATTTATTTGTTATAATCACTAAAAATTTAATCATTAATCATACAAATCCAGATGGAGACCACATGGAGGTTATCTTTAAAAGTGCTATAAAACAAACAAAAATTACATACTTGACATCAACCAAAGTGTCCCGTAAATTTTCTGAAATAATCGGCAATCGCTAATAACCGCAAATAAACCGCAACCAACCATTTGGTTACAATTTTATATTTACGGTACGCGCCCTAAATCTAAACAATTAAGATCCATATTTTGCTGGTTTTATAACTGCTATTTATTTAGGATTTCTATGATAACCATAATCAAATAACAATTTAATTTAACAAATGCGCCTGCTTATAACAACAAATATCGTGAAAATTCCGGTTAAAATTTATTCCTGTGTAAAACGATTTGAAAGTATCGCGACAAAAATTCTTAGGAAAATTCTCACCAAAATTTTCGAGGTAATTTTTAATATGATTTATGTAGAAATTCTCGTACGTGTAAAACGGCTCTTACACATATGCTAACAAAAAGGAAACAAAATTATTAAACGTCACAATTTAATGTATATTGATGTGCCTTTGATGTTTCTTTTTATTTTACAAACTTAATGCTTTCCTGTGTTTAGTTATAACGTAGCCCTCCTTTTAATTAATCGCATTTGTGAAATCTCGCACATCTGTCATTGAAAGGAATGCCGATAAGAAAATATACTCGTGGAACTATTATCTCACCGTAAATAATATCGGAAAGACAGCCTTTGCTTTTTTCGATTTTTAAATGTTGTACTCGTTAATATTCATTTCATCGTTTTATTTACAAAAAAAAACAAAACAAAACAAGATGTCCTATTGATGTCTACAAGTGATTTGCTTGGTACAACTCTTTGAGTAGATTGCGCTGTCATACTTAATACATCACATTAATTTCTGGTATAGCTCCAATCTTAATTTGGACGATTTGGACATCCAAGCGACATCTATCGATGACTTTTAAAATTAATTTGCTTTTATATGGGCTTGGTTTATCTTCTTGTATATAATCACTGCACTGGGGGAACAACAATACAAGTAATGTTTTCAGTTTTTGAGTTCTTTTAATTTTGTTATCGTTTGGGAAATGAACATTGAAATCAAAAGTTATCATTCAATGTAGGAGGAATCTGTAGAGTGATATCCCAGCCTTAAACGTACGTAATTAACGTTTAACATGGCAAATGACACAAATAATTGCCATTTTGACTAGAGATTGTACTTTCCTAGGCTCTCATCTCTGACACAAACTGTAATGGTTGGTGTAAAGGAGAGAAAACAGCCGAAGGATTGGGTTCTAAAATAATGCAACACCGGTAACAGTCATTTTTGGAGCCAAACATCGATGGTGCCGACAGCTTTTTTGTCTTTCGTTTCCTAACTCATTTAGATGAAAAAAAAAATAAACTTTTGCTTTTTACACTTTCAAATTGTTTTGGTATATAAGTTATCCAGCTGTGCGTGTTCTGTGGTTTTTTTGTGCAAGTAATGAACACACTTCAAAAAATATTTAAAAAGTATAAAAAACGCCCTATATTTTATTTTGGAATAAAAGTTTATTTTACTACTTTTGGTTTTTTTCTTATTTGTGATTATTTTTTAATAAAATCGCAGAGTTTGAATTAATTAAATGCCTAGAATTTTTCCGATATCCACTCTTCTAACGTCTTGCTAACGTCGTGCGCATAAAAAAGGAGCTGACGACTTATTTATTTTTCTTGCAGACCGTTACCGCAGAAGTAGGCCACGCAAGAATTTTACAAAATACTTATCCATGCATAATTGGTTGTGATGTGCGACGATTGTTAATTTAAAATTCTACTATCCTACATTTAAGTAATACAATTGAAAATAAATATTATAGTTAATATTTTTAATTACTACTATTTCTGTAATTCATATTTAACTAGCAATATTATATTGAAGTCTCAATACTTTTTAAAGTTTAACCTGATGGTATACTACGGGTCTTGCTCTATTATATACATATTACATACTATATGCTTTTATAGTTTGTATAATTTACTACCGCTAATTTTAAGTATGCCATCTAAAGCATAACTGTTAATTTTGTATATTTGAAATAATACATAGTAGTACCGCGTACTACGCTTACTTATTGCTAACTTTAATCTTACTTTATTATTGCATAGCAAACTCCTAACAAATGTCTTGTTTCGATATCAACTTCTGATTTCTCTCGAACTTTCAGGAGCGGGAAAATTAGAAAAATTCTGGAAATAACTTATTTGGTCCAACAATTTACGTGGGCCAATGGGAATTAGCCAACTAAAAGTAGATCAACCAATAGAATTGCGATAAGTTTAAATTTGCTCCAATCACAGCTATACACGACAAATTCTATACATATATTGCCGGTTTGTCATTTTCAGATCAGTTCGTTTAAGAATCGCGTTCGTGAGTTTGATATAGGTAGATAAAATTAAAGCTAACGTGATTAAATATTGGAAGTTTGATAGTTTTTAATATTTCTTCTGAATACCAGGTAAGTTTTTGAAATCAATATTTTTACGTAAAGCCATTGCTTAGTTTGTACTTACCTAATTACTCGGTATGCATACATGAATTTTAATGAAGTAATTCGAACAATGATTTTTGCATTAGCTTCTAGAATAGTTGATTTAGAGCTCCTAAAATTTATATTATCATAAAAACATATTTTATGAAACACGTCAATGCGGTTTACCGACGTGTCGGCCATATGCATATAATGAAAGTTTATTTTTTGTGATTTTTTATGATTGCAGGTAAATTGTAGAAATCTACAATGAGATTACCTTTTCTATTAGGAATTACCTTTTGCTTTTTGGCATGTACGTTTGCCAAGGACGACAAAAAAGAAAAAGATGATGTTGGCACTGTCATTGGTATTGATTTAGGAACAACATACTCCTGGTAAGATTAATGTAATCATTAACGTACGGTATTTTGAAATCATTTGTTTCCTATAGTGTTGGTGTGTACAAAAATGGTCGTGTAGAAATTATAGCAAACGATCAAGGTAATCGGATCACACCTTCTTATGTAGCCTTCACAGCCGAAGGTGAAAGGTTAATCGGAGATGCAGCAAAAAATCAACTTACAACTAACCCAGAAAATACAGTTTTTGATGCTAAACGTCTAATTGGACGTGAATGGTCAGATTCAACAGTCCAACATGACATAAAGTTCTTTCCATTTAAAGTAATAGAGAAAAATTCTAAACCTCATATTAAAGTATCAACTAGTCAAGGTGATAAGGTATTTGCACCTGAAGAAATTTCCGCTATGGTACTTGGAAAAATGAAGGAAACAGCTGAAGCATATTTAGGCAAGAAAGTTACTCATGCTGTTGTGACAGTCCCAGCATATTTTCAATGACGCTCAACGTCAAGCTAACAAGGATGCTGGAGTCATTGCTGGTTTGAACGTAATGAGAATAATTAATGAACCCACAGCTGCAGCTATTGCTTATGGATTAGATAAAAAAGATGGAGAGAAGAATGTGCTTGTATTTGACTTAGGAGGTGGTACTTTTGATGTATCTCTACTTACAATTGATAATGGAGTGTTTGAGGTCAGTATATTTTGATCTTTTATGTTTCTTTGGTTTTGAAGAAATACTTTCTTTGTGCAGGTGGTAGCAACTAATGGTGATACTCATTTGGGTGGTGAAGATTTTGACCAACGTGTAATGGATCACTTCATCAAATTATACAAGAAAAAGAAGGGCAAGGATATTCGCAAAGATAACCGTGCTGTACAGAAATTGAGAAGAGAGGTTGAAAAGGCAAAACGTGCCTTATCTTCCAGTCACCAAGTTAGGATAGAAATAGAATCCTTCTTTGAAGGTGATGATTTCTCTGAAACACTGACCAGGGCTAAATTTGAGGAGCTGAACATGGATCTGTTCCGCTCGACTATGAAACCAGTGCAGAAAGTTTTGGAAGATGCTGACATGAACAAGAAAGATGTTGACGAAATTGTATTGGTTGGAGGCTCAACACGTATTCCTAAAGTACAACAGCTAGTTAAAGAATTCTTTGGTGGCAAAGAACCATCTCGAGGTATTAACCCTGATGAAGCTGTCGCCTATGGCGCCGCAGTACAAGCAGGTGTCCTCTCTGGTGAACAAGACACTGATGCTATTGTACTACTCGATGTAAATCCATTGACATTGGGAATCGAAACAGTCGGTGGTGTTATGACTAAATTGATTCCTCGTAATACGGTAATTCCAACAAAGAAATCTCAAATTTTCTCTACTGCTGCCGATAATCAACACACCGTAACTATTCAAGTATATGAAGGCGAACGTCCGATGACTAAAGACAACCATCTCCTCGGAAAATTCGATCTAACTGGCATTCCACCAGCACCTAGAGGAATTCCACAGATTGAAGTAACGTTTGAAATCGACGCTAACGGTATTCTGCAAGTATCTGCAGAAGACAAAGGCACAGGCAACAGGGAGAAGATTGTCATTACGAATGATCAGAATAGACTAACACCTGAAGATATAGATAGGATGATAAAAGATGCAGAAAGATTCGCCGACGAAGATAAGAAGCTAAAAGAACGTGTAGAAGCGAGAAATGAACTCGAAAGCTACGCGTACTCCCTCAAGAATCAGTTACAAGACAAAGACAAATTAGGATCTAAGGTCTCGGAAGATGAAAAGACGAAGATGGAAGAGGCTATTGAAGAAAAAATCAAATGGCTTGAAGATAATCAAGACACGGATGCCGAGGACTACAAAAAACAAAAGAAGGAATTAGAAGATGTAGTACAACCAATCATTGCCAAATTGTACCAGGGCGCGGGCGGTCCACCACCACCATCGAGCGACGAAGATGATATTAAGGATGAACTTTAAGACTGAATCTAGTTTTTAGTAATAAATAATAAATTGTGTGGTTCTAATGAGCGAATGCGTTACATGTACTTTATTTTGATGTGATGTCTTCTCCTACTTTTGTTACGTTAACAACATAGACGTTTTATATTTAAAATTTCCGATTTACAAGTATAACTTTATTTATTTATTTTGTAGCAAATATTAGGGTGTAAAATACTCTTCATTGTAATGAATGTCCATGTTTTTTTTTGTATCATCCCTTTTACACATATATTTTATGCACTAATATTTGTTATCTTTAAGATAAAAAAAAATTTTCAATAAAACAAACAAAAATTATTCCTTTGTTTTGATTCCTTTAACGAATCAATGTTTATCTCTTTGTTTAAAAACATAAATGGTTCGATTACAGTAATAGACTGTTAGTGCAGTGCTCCATAATGGATGTAAGTTGTAATGGGGGCAATGGTTTTATTTTACTATTCAATGATTTTTTTTATTAGAAAATATTTACACCTGTAGTATATTTTTCAAAAGTGAGGTGGATGGCTTTAGTAGTGATTGTAGCAATAAAGGTAAGTAAATATCATGTAACAATACAATAATCTTTATTTACACAAATCAACAATATTATTAAAAACTATTCTGGTTCGCTTCATTAATCGCTAATTGCTCAATTAATGGTTTTATTTCTTTTCGGAAAAGAGAACTTTCGATACCATGGGTAACCTTCAAAATTTCAAAGCCCTTCTTCAAGAAACTCTGTGCCGCTTTTCGTTCATTGAATAAAAGGTACACCTTGCTTAACTTTGTATACAGAAGCCCAACCAGCGGATGTAAATCATTGTAGTAAAACCTATAAAGAGCATATATTAATACAACATTAAATAAAATACTTTTTTTCCCAAAAATGCTTTGTAAGTACACACATATGAAATTTAAAACTTGATTCCGTCAATAATATACTGATTTTCTTTAATTTATAAAGAATAAAAGGAACTTTCACAAAATAAAATCATGCTTCCATGATGGATATTACAGATGTTTTGTTATATTTTTTACATGAAGTTAAATAATGAGATCGCTGTTAAAATAGAGGAATTCACACAAACGTTTATGGATACATACAGATTAAATAATGTTTTCTTCTATGAAAGACGTTCAAAAATGAAAATAATTGGATAAATTCTTGTGAGCAAAAACTTATTGTATATTTTTCAGAAAGATTATAAAATACCCATTTGTAAGAGTAAGAGACGCCACAATCAAAATTCACCAAAAACTAAAAAAAAAACAATAGAAAATACACTTTAGATTAACAAAAATATACATGCGAGTAACATTAGTAACTAATGTGAAAAAATATTATGAAATTTACGTAATAGCAGTATTAAAATTTTTAAACGCTAAAATAATTAAATTCATGAATAAAATCTTTAATGAAGTCTTATATTTAACCTGATTTTACAAACAATCCAGACTATCTATATATGTCTGACTGTTATAAAAGTTTACATTGAGATGCAAAATTAAGTTACCTCCTAATTTTTTACTTTTATTATAGCATATATCTTGAAATGATTAGCAACAAAAAAAAAGAATCAACAGTACATGTAGGTATGGTCAACAATAAGACTCAACACACATTTAGCAGCAATTTCGAACTAAGGTTAGAGTAACTTTCGAGAAAAATTACCGACCACTGCTACAGTTTCTTTCCAAAAGCCCCAGCAGGGGCTCGGCGATTTTTTCTCGAAAATTGCTTCGAAACGCATCGCATTCGCTGTAGGTGCATTGGCTCTAAAAGTTAAGGCTGTAAAAAGTGAGTATACAATTAAATAAGGAATTATTATGAGCATATTGATTTCCTAAGAAAACGCAGTACCATGTTACTTAATTACACCATCTACATTACAGTAATCAATAAATGTGTGTGTACATATATACTGTAATCGTCAAAATTTAATTAGACTATAGGAAAGCAGAGAGTAGGAAAGAGTGAGCTGCTTTAAAATAGAAATATACGTATAGCCGTGCTTACCACCACATACCTAACGCCCAATATCGTTTCAACATTGGCATTGGCGCGTATTGGAAGGTCATTTTACGCATAGTGTAAGATCCCTACACTAAAATTAAAATTTCTCGACTACGGAATACTCGAGTCTAGTGCTGTGCAATCGGATAGATTTCATAATCGGTTATAACCTGCGGGACTCGGTTAACCGCCACGACCGGTTAATCGCTATGACCGGTTAACTGTCGTGACCGATTAACCGTTTTAACGTTTACCCGCTCTGGTCGGATAATCGCCGTAATCGATTAAAAGGCAGTTTTATTTATTGTATATCTATCTTTATACAAGTGTTTTACTGGTTTTTTTGATGTTTTGTGTAAATATGTTTGCTACAATTTTCAAAATTAATATTGTTATATAAATTGAGACATACTTACACGATGCGGTACTTACTCAGGCAAGTCTCTAGATGTCAAGAATATATGATGTATTTAATTTAAATTTCAATTGAATTCATTTTTGTACAAACATTGTGATTTGGAGCACTATCGGCAATTAATGTTACCAGTTACTAATTATCAAACATGTCCATTATATTTTTGATACAATCGAATTGACTGGTACGACCAATTAATCGCCGAGGCCGGTTAACCTTCGCGACCGGTTAACTGTCGTGACCGATCAACCGCCATGGCCGGCGAACCGGTTAAAATGCACAGTATTACTCTAGTTTCTTCATACATTATACAAAGTTTTTGGATGGTACGAATATAACCAAGTAATGCTGACAAGCAAAAGAATGTACTATAGGATGGTAAATACTGCAAACTTCTTCTAGACCCCTTACCACAAACTGCACTAAACTAGATGTACGCTGACGATAGCTTTGCTATTGAAACGTACGTCCAGTTTAGTGCAGTTTGTGGTAAGGGGTCTAGAAGAAGTTTGTAGTACTACCAGTGCCACAGTTTGGAGTATTTTTGTCAGCGATGGTAAATACATTCATTTGTACCTACTTCTATTCTACACTTCGATGCCAGTGAGTATCCTAGCAAGTTAAAACATATACTATATAATACTAATAACCTTGTTTATATATCTTAATAGTTATTCAACCTATTGAAGTACCTTTAGGTGCCTCTTAGATGGCGCGCGGCGTAATGAGATGTTACGTTGGCGCAGAAAGCCATCTAACAGACACCCAATGGTACTCCAATCGCTTGAATAACTATAAAGACATATAAACAAGGCTAATAAGTACTACAAATGAGAAGTAGATCTCAAACTCATAGCTAAGTATATTTTGTATCAAGCAGCCTTTCGCGTATATTGACATTTTGTATGAATACAACTAATTTGTCATTATATTTATAAGTGTTAGTTCTTTACGCATATAAAAAAAATTGCTGAACATGAAAAATAAAGATTATTAGGATATGCTGGGATATTCCAAGCCATATAAGTTTTAGCCTTGTCAACTACAACATTCTTTAACAAACTATGTTAGACACGTTTTTTTTTTTTTTTTTTGAGTTTACTTTTGTTACTAGTTACTAATAGAACGCTACAGAGTACACTTTGAAAAGTTTTTCGTAAAAACTGACTTCTTATGTTGGAACATCATGGATCCCTGGTAGAAATTTAAAGAAAAAAAATTCAATTCCAACGAACACTTCGCGTTTGTGTTAAAAGATACTTCTGTAGATAAAGAATTCTGGATACCTAACCCGGTTCTTAATTCTTTTGAACACCTTTGAGAAGTGTATTCGACGGCGCGCAATTTTATCAGAAACTTAACAACTGCGATTTGCGCTGCAAGAATATGAGGCGAAAGAGCGTCATTGGCTGCGTTCCGAGTAGCCCATAATGCATTATATGCGTCTGATGTAACGATACATTGTTCCGATTTAACATGTATGCGTGCATAAAAAGTTTTGCCGCGAAATCAGTTTAGACCCTGACAGAGGCTAGAATAGAAAATACAACGCATCGGAAAAAAGGTAATGCAGCCTATGCGTAGCATATGCACGACAAGTAAATCGGAACGCTCACAGTTTTCTATGTTTTTCAATGCACGCATCGCATAAAATGCATGATTCGGAACGCGGCCATTATATACATATGAAGAACATGATTAAAAGTTACACATTAGCTCGTTACAGCACACCACGGTGCATCTCGTCAAAAAAACGAAGAGCATTAAAACCATGCATTGCACTAAGCCGTGGTGTGCTGGAATAGTGGGCGCTTGTTCATTTATTTGCATTGTTTTAATTCTATCCGTTTTTTGTCGGGATGCACTGTGATGGGCTACAACTTTAATTTACACGATGTAATTGAAGTTCGCGGAGGGTATACACGGTATTGATAAAATTCTAAATTATAGCCAATTATAATTTGTGTCATTTTTTTCAAAAGAATCGCATATTTTAATACAGGAAATAAGTTGCTCTCTAATATAATTTCAACAGAAACTTAAATTAATGATTGTAAATTCAGGTAGGCGATTTTTTTTGCCGGTGACTTTGTTTAATTTTCTTATAATTTAGTAAAAATGTCTCAAAGTGTGATACAATAATATCATAAAATGTATATCAACTTACAGATAGCCTTCGAGTAATTGAGTTCCATAATTTTTAGCGTCTTCCCATTGTTGTAAATCAATACTACTTTCAAACGAAGCATCCAACAATTTAACACGCTGAATATTTAATTTGTGTAAGATTCCCTTAGACTTTTCTAAACCAATTTTGCATACATCTAAATCTACTTTTTTTAAGGAAAATGCTGGTTTTAAATAAGCATTGTACTCAACACACATATATGCAATAAGCATAATTTATGTTGAAGAGGCGAGTACGGGTTATGAACTCCTACATTCGATCGTCATATTTGGACCTCTACAAGCAAGTTCGCGGTTTCGAGCAATATAATGTATATTTTAATTTCTATAAGGATTAGTCTATCAATGGGCAGTTTGCTAACTATGAGATACAGCAAACTGTTAGTTTGAAGGCGCGGCGGCGTTTATTAAGTACTTTCACGGTTCTGATTAACTTACTCGCAGAGAGATAAAAGTAGGGTGGTATACATGATATTTAAATTAAACGTTTTCATTGGCCACGTTCAGAATACGTAGCTGTTCCCAAGTGGCTTGTGAACTGTTGACAGTTCTTCTCAAAAATGTAACGCTACATCAATAAAATACAATGGAGCGGTCGTCATTTTGTGTGGCGGAAGTAGTTACTGATATGTTACTGACTTGTCCCCACTAAGAAATTTCCTAGACCCGGTTCTGCATAAAATTGCCTAGGATTTGTGGGTGCGTGGCGGCATTTACATCACCCTATATAAAACTATCGTGCGTGACAAAGACCGCCTATTTGACTTTTCTGAACGGTGTGAATGCCGCCCGTTCGAAGGTTAACAGGCCGATAAACCGATCCTACATCACTGCTTCGAAATGTCGAATCGTGATAAGATGGGTTAGGAATATGGATTTCGTCGTAGTTATTTCTGCGGAAGCACTACCGCTTTTTATCATAAATGTTTTCGCGTATAATGTTTCATATTATATTCAACAACTACTACTGCTACTGCATTTCCACTCTAATTGATTTTCGTTCTCGATCCTCAACGCGATATTAGATCTAATGTCTCGGATAAAATTTCCCCTATATTGATGGTAACACGAAAATACAACAAGTCAAAAAGTTCGTCACCAATGGTAAATTTAAACATTCTTTCCAATACAGCAAACCGTTTAGATTCTTTGCTTTTTACTTTCCATCACCAATTCGTGTATGCTCATTTGGTATACTCAAAAAAGGATACAGTTCAAATTATTCATACTAAGAAGATGCATGTCATTCATTTCGGTAATCTCCAGATATTTGTTTATAAACTCTTTTGTTAGTTGCACATTGCATCTACCACATCTTGCAACATCATTAGCACTAACATTACACATATTTACATATCCATCACAATTATCGTTTTGACATGAAGCAGCAGTCATTATTTCCAATATTGTATCGTCTATACATTTTGGACATTTACAGAGAAAATAATATTGTTTCTCGAGTTCGTCTTGTCTGTCTTTAGGTTTATTCAGAGTATCAATATAACTGATGTGTACCTGAAAGGACATTTTTTTTAAGTAATACTAAACGTAAGTAGCGCATATTGCAATTAATTTACTTTGGTCCAATCTAAGCAGTCCATATCACGTAAAGAACGAATGTAGAGTGTTGTACCTTCGAATGTAACAACTGCTGTTGGGTCACATGAGTGATCTAAGATAGATGCAGCTAAGTAAATACCAGTACCCAATGTTTTCATTTCAGGATCAATGATGTTGAAGCTATTTATGCACATCTATCAAATGGAATAAATGCAAAAATTATTAGAGTTGACAATAAGTTAATTAAACTTTTACTTTTTGGATTATAATAGAAAATTTCAGTGAACATGAGGATTTATTTATAATTGAAAACGTAATCAGTCCATATAGAGAAAACCACAATCAAACACATTAGAGCGATGTGTGAAAACGGGCCTTTAAAACAGGCAGTTAGCATGAGTTTTGACGCAAAAAAATTAACAAAGAAAGAGATATAGACTACTGGCTGAGTTTACTCATTCATTCATTCAAGTTAGGGTGGGCACTTGAGCAAGGTGCTCATTGTACCATCCCTATTGATTCTCTTATTTCCACTTGAGCAGCTTGGTGTTCTCTATAAAGCCCAGTATCTTGCCCAGTGGAAACTTGAGGACCTTCGAGGGTTCCAATACATCTCTCCCGAAGTACCTTAAGTTCCTCACATGTGCAAATTACATGTAAACTCGTTTCCTCCTGTAGTTCGCATCATCTACACCACGGTTCGCTTACTCGGCCTGTGTTGTATAGATGCTTTTTCAGGGGACAGTGTCCAATTACCAACCCAGTAATGGTCTTAACTTCTTTCTTACTGCGCCTGAGTAGGTTATCAGAGAAACTACCATCCCCATCCCCTATCAGCGTTTTGGTATGGAGTTGACCTTCAGTCGACCTCCATTTCTTTGTACTTTACACATACGGGCTCTGGACGCTGTGTTTACTCATCTGCACATATTTAATGATATATGAAAATAGGTGTTTGACATGAAATACAAGCACAAAATCAAACCTAAACATAACCCAAGTCATACGTAGCCACAGTAAAGCGGAAATGTAACATATCTGTGGTCTCTACACATTTGATCCTAACTGTTTCAGGATCTTTAATATTATAATATTCTGAATAGAGAAGGCATTTTCAGGTACATTTTTTCCAACGTTACCACGCATGACCGCAGCAATACGAATAGACCAACATGCAAATATTTTAAGCCTTAAGAAATTTCAAATACCTTGAGAACTTGAGGTTCTCAATTTCACTTAACGCATATTTATTTGTATGTGGACATACTGGGAAGACCATTACAATGATGAGACAATTAGGCAGGCACACGGTAACCAATAAAGCTAAATTTTATCGTATTTTGCTGTGGTTTTTGTTAGGCTAGCTACCCAGCGAACCAAATTCAAATTTCCCGCAATTATTTTTAGTAACTTCAACATTGCATGAAATTATCTACGATTTTGAATTAGATTAATAGTTATTTGAATACCTTTAAGTTGAAGTTACTATATATAATTGCGGGCAATTTGAATTTGATTTACTGGGTATGCTTTCATGGGGTTAACATATCTGCCAAAGCATGAAGTTCAGAGGCAATACAATGAGTGGACATATGAAATAGGGCGGGAAAACTGAAGTCATTTACCCTTTCATCCCTGAAGCAAAGAACAAGATCACGTCGCGAGGGCAAGATTAGCAAGATACGAAGGCTGTTAAATGACAAAAAAAATATGCATTTTGGTAATGAAACAAATGCTTCAAAATATAAAATGAAGATATTTCCGAAAGTTTCTGAAAATATATTATGAAAAAAATTTAAACATTCTTTCCAAGACTGCATTCAAAATTACAAGTACCAGTTATTGTGAAAATACCTTTCAAACGGTTTTATTTTTCTTTTTTATGTATCTTGGGCACTATTCCACACTTTTTTATTGCATTGGATCCGTCCAAATGCTCAACTTTGTCCTCATTAACTGACACAACATTTTTTAATACTTTCCACGATACCAAGACTGTCATAAAAAAGTAGCCACATAGTCTGATTAATATACCACTTTTTTTTTATTTCCACTTCCAAATATCAATAATACCAATAGCTATGCATTGAAATCATGCACTGTAAATGAATTAAAATCATACATACTCGGCCAAATATTCCCAAAAGTTCAACAGGATTTGGCATGAGGGTGTCACCCAAAAATGTGTGTAACACGCCACGCAATGATGTAAAATGTTCTAATCTGCGTTCATCATTTTTCAAATCATTATAATCTAAAACATTTACTTTGCATATATCTCTATATCTCTACATTATATCTGTGCCTTACGTGACATCAAATCTTTGAACATCCTAAATCTATCTCGGGCATAATACGATCTAACACCATCTCCTCCTTTATTTAACTTTCGAATTAATCTGGCTAATAATCTGGCTGCATCGGGTACAATACGAGGGACAATTTTTTTTAAGCTATGGCACTCTCCCTTATGTAATGGCCAGCCTTCTTTTTGACATATTTTACCACAGTAATACACATACTGACAATTGGAACATTTTGATAATTCACCTCTAACAAATATGTAACATCATATACTGTAATGACTAATAAAAACACTTACTTTTTAAAACAATTATCACAACGCTCTGTTCTTAATGATGAATTTAAAATATAAATAAATGGTTGCTCCCTTAACAAAATACTGCCCTTTTTAATACTCTGTTTTGCTAACATCTTTACTTTGCATAAGTCGACCTTTGTGCCTGTTGTATGTTTGTGCATTCCTTTGAGCATAGCCTTTGAGCTTGGAGTCACACAGATGAAATAAGTTTCAGGTTTCAGCAAATGGCAGTCAAATACAATATTTTTTTTATCAAAGAATTTACCTCTAAGTTTTGTTTTTTAGTGTTTTGGATATAAATAAAAAATTAACCTACATAAAACAAATTTATTTAATGCAGCAATTATAATTTTAAAATCTATTTTCTTGTATTTTAAAATAGCTTATCCTCAACCAAAAAATAAAACACATATCAGGCTTATCACAAGAATTACCGATTACGGCGTTACGGCTTACAGCTGCGCTGTATGCGCTGTATGACTGACAAATGATAATGACATTTATCCAACTGTCTATTTAAAATAACACTAAGAACGTAAGTAGAACAAAATTTGATATTTTAGCTCTATTTATTAACATTACATCTTCCACTTTAACAATTAAAGCATGTTACGATAAAGGTAAAAAACCTCCAAGAAAAATAATGTTTGAAAAAAATTCTTTCTCTTTAAAAACTAGGAAATTCCTATGTTTCAAATTGGCTAACATGTTTCTTTGTCAGTTAAAAAAAATCAAATTTGTGAAATTACTTTCATTTACATCTGTTTTGGTGCTGGTGTTGGACGGTATTGTGTACTGAATAATGTTTTCATTTATTATGTTAAGTGTAGAATGGAAGTAGTAAATTTAATGAACAACATTGACAGTAAATTTGGTACATTACTTAGTTTTACCTGGGGTAGTGAATTATATACACACTTCAAGGAATCTTACTATCAGGTTTGTTTTGCATATGAGTTTTATCCTTGAATCGTATTTGAAAAATATGTGCGTAAGCGTAATCGCACGTGTTATATAAATAATACAACTGATAAACATGTTATTTTAAATTCACATCTACATAAAATCATAGGGAAAATAATCATAAAATATGTTTTCTTTTCAGCCTATTCACTTAGTTCTAATAGGAATTTTTCTAATAGCTTTATCAGTAACAGTGTTCATTGTTAAAAGATGGCACAAAAAAGGTAAACAGCAACGCTTTTATAAATTGTAGAAAGCAATATTTGATTATTTGTAGAATCAATGTTAAAAGAATCGGTGATGCAAACTTCAGCAACCAGATTTCGAAAAAGAGACAAAGCACTCTTCTATGGACGGAAAATGTTAAGGAAAGTGAAAAGTATTTCTGGACAGGTACGAAATTCAGGACAAGGCAGGAAAAGAAAAATGGTTATGAAATTTGCAAGAAGATTGTTACAACTTAAAAAAGAGACTGAGACAGAACAATTAAAGGTATGCTATTTTTTCAGTTCTAAGTAACCTTGACATATATTTAGAATATCATTAGCAGATATCGATATTATACTATTATAATATTCATTATTGAATTAACCAGTTGTATTACATCGTTCAACACCAAACTTAATTTAAATTAATTTCTATCTTAAGGTACTAGAACCTCCTGCTGAATATATGCAAGAAGATGTTCTAAGTGATGACAGGTTACCTGCAGATGCTCTTTATATGTTGCATAGTATAAGGGTTTTTGGACATTTTGGAAAAGCTATTTTTCTGAGATTATGCAAACATACAGAAATAGTCAACTATTCTGCAGGATCATTTCTTTTTAAGATAGGTAAATAGAATTTGGTCAGTTACTTATTAAATACTTTTGATAATTGAAGTACATAAGAATTGTTTTTGTAATTAATGCAACCTTGAAATTAATTTAGTTGATTGATTACTATTTACAATATTATGTTTATGCCTTACCAATTATTCAACTAATCAAAGTACAGTATTGTACTACCATTATTGCATAAATAATTCAATGCATAACAAAAACACACAAATTGTTTTTAGCTGATAATGATGATACCATATCATTGTCCAAAGTGGAAAAGTCAATGTCTTTATCACTAATAATGATGGCACTATGTTAAGCTTAAAAATTGTCAAACCGGGGGAGTCAGTAACTTCTCTCCTAAGCTTCATAGATGTTTTGGTGGTATGTATTTGTAATAAATCTGTGCTGGATAATTTAATTTCAACTTATAAATTAGGGTACACCCAGTCAATACAAAACTGTATCTGCTAAAGCTATTGAAGATTCGACGATTTTAAAATTACCAATGATTGCGTTTCAAGAAATATTTGATGAAAATGAAAATCCGAAGTATTCATAGGATAATGCAAGTAATTATGGTTCGCTTACAAAGAGTTTACATTTACAGTATTGCATCATTATTTGGGTTTAAGTCCGGAGCTCTTTAAAGTATGTCATTCAAAAAGTGTTATCATATTAAATTGAAATACTATTGTTAGGTTGGGAAGAAAAAATCCGTGAATGTATCACTATCACCTTCAAAGACTCGTACAAAATCGAAGGATGAAACAAATACAGACTGGCAAAATGATTTGCCACAATCTAATACAAGTTCTGCGCTTTATTCTATGTCCTCACTATTCACAAGCGCAGCAGATCAGTGCGGATAGCAAGACTATGCAACCTTCACCAATTACAACAAATCCCGACCTTTTAAATGATGCAGCTGCGGGATCCACAGTGCGTACCTTACAGGTATATAACATAGGAAAAAGAATAATAATTTTACGCTTCCATTAGATCCCAGATAAAAATACAACATCAAAAAGAAAAAATCTGTACAGAACTTAATGGATGATGATGTTTACTTAATATGGCAACTGAAGCATTTGTAAGAGGTTTAGGTTTAGATGACGATTCTATTCTGCAAGGGAAGATTGAAATTAGGGAGGTAGCCAGTGGTACTTGTATAATAAAAGAAGATTCATTGAGGGTGCTGTTGCAGAAAAAACTAGTGCTATAGTATTACTTTCTTATTATTACTTAATTGCAGGATATTTCTCTTATTTACGTTATGACAGGTTCCTTAACTCTTTCCCAGAAAACAATTGACGGGGAAGAAGAGGATGCGCACATGTTTACTGCGCACTGTGGTGACACTGTAGGAGGTTTAGCTGTAATTACTGAGAACGAGTTTTTTCACCGTGAAAGCTAAACATCAATCTAGAATAGCGCTAATTTCAAGGGATAATTGTTATAGGTGCGCCTTTTCTTACCTTTACGTTATTATTTTTATAACTTATTATACTTATTTATTTGCAGTTTACTAAAGGATAATCCGAAAATAGTTTTGCATATAGCACATATGGTTGTGAAAAGATTGTCATTGTTTGTAAGACAAGTAGATTTTGCCTTAGATTGGGTATTTTTAGAATCGGGAAGGGCTGTTTACAGACAGGATGAAGATAGCGACTCTACCTTCATAGTACTATCAGGTCGATTACGATCTGTAATTACACAAGCGAACGATAAGAGGGAAGTTGTCGCCGAGTATGGTAAAGGAGATTTAGTCGGAATTGTAAGTATTTGTTAAAATTAAATGTTCAAGCCTGAATTTGTTAAGTAGGAAATTTCTTAATAGGTTGAGATGGTTACACACACTAAACGAAGCACAACTGTTATAGCAGTCAGAGATTCAGAACTAGCCAAGTTACCTGAAGGACTGTTTAATGCCATTAAATTAAGGTTTCCTATAGTAGTAACTAGACTGATTAATCTATTAGGTCACAGAATCTTAGGTGAGTTTTGTTTTTTAGAATTTAATACCTTTATTATATACCAGTTACCTAATTGCTTAATCGAAAAAAGTCAAAGGTCAAAGGATCGAGTTCGGCACCATTCAGTGAGCCCCCTACATTATAACAAACCTTATTAAGATATGTTTTTGATTTGATGCAGTATTTTAGAAATGTTCCGTTGTCTCAAAATAAAAAACTCACCCTGTATAGATTCCATAATAATTACAATGTTCTTACTCTAACTAAATAATTTCCCTACAGTTGTTAATAACAAAAAATAATACAAAATATATGTAATAATCGCGAGTCTACTGTAAATCGGTCAGCTATCAGTTCTTATTATTTTTACGTCTATGGAACGACTTTAGTTATCCCCCAGCATTCGCCAAGAGATAGGGAAAAGCCATGGCAAAAACCTTACTCAGGGAGTATGAATTCATTCACACACACCATAATCGATATCCTTATAATACCAACTCCATTCATTTCACTAGCAATGTAAACACACTCAAATGCTGCACCAGTTGCGCCATTTCTGCACTGTTTCGCGCTATCATGTTTTTACAATGTAGCCAGTTGAGTAATCTGTCGGAATTCCTTGTTAATGCCGAATGTTACCACCAGCGGCAGCACTTCACGACGAAATTTTTCTTTTATTCTATTTTCAATAGTACGCATTTGTTTTTGTGTATTTTAAATTTTATTTTTACAAAAATTAAAAAAAAAAAATTACTGCCTCTTTTACTATAGTGACCTTTTTTTCTTTTTAATGGGAAATGTGTTTTCCAAAAAAAACGAAATAAAATTCGTAAAATTTCTGTACCGATAAACTATAATTCATTTCGAAGAATTTCATTAAAAAAAAGAGAATGATTTTTTTCGTGCATTTTCAAAAACTAGATTTTCGTGAAGAAATTGTAAAGAGACACATCCAAATGGGATAAACTTTACCATGTGTGCATTGATTTCTGTTCTTTCTTCTTAATAAGAATGGTCCTTGCAGAAAGTTACTCTGAGCAATCGTTCAGCTAAGTGCTAAGACGCAAAATAAAACAAAAATGTAGATAAATTGTGTGGTAATAATCATTTATTTAAGAAATAAATCCAATTTCTAAAACCAGAACAAAAGTAATGAAAATGAAGCTGTAAATTCACAAACCTAATAAAAGAGGAAAATAAATTATAGAATAAGAATGATAAAACGCTGGTATAACAATTTTCACACAAATAAATCATTTTTTTAAATTTGACTTTATTACCACAGGGGAATCCCCGATTATACGCAAAATTGCTTTTTAACGCGAATTTACCTTATTTTAAATGGAACAATATTTGTTTTGTGTATCGAAGTCGATTTATAAATACCTGTGTTATGGAAACTAGCAGATGCAGCAACACGTGAGGGGTGCAAGTGAACCGAACGATGGGAGGAGAGATCGACGCCCGACAGTCGGTGAGAAGATTAAAGCAGAACGCGCACTAGATCGATTCGGAAAAGAGCAATCAACAGTTTTTGCTACACGCAACCATGGCACAGCAAATGTTAAAAACAAAAACTGTCAAGCTATCAACACATTTTTCACGACTAAACTGATGGGGTCTATACTAGTGATGTGCTTAACGAGCTATTTTTGCACTCGGTTATATCAAATGAACGATCGATCATTCATTAGTTTATATAGTATTCGGAAATTGGCAAGGTAAAGATTCCGTAATATGCGTCTATATATGTAATGCATATGTAATACTTGAGCGAGCAGTGAATAGAATTGTAAATAATTTTTTGCTGGTAGATCGGCTTTGTATTTTTTCGGCCACATGTTTTACAAAACCTTTCGGATTATTTATCACGCAAAAAGTTTATCTACAACGCCCCTTAATGATTCACTCGCTCAAGCATAAACTATGTACACCAGCGACACTTTCTAATTGTACGACCTACAGGGTAAAATAAAGCCTATATATTTAGCGTGGAGAGTAGACGCATCTATGCATTAACTGGCCGCTTCGAAGTATGTAAACACCGATGTGCTGTCTCTGTTATTTTAAAAAAGCTTAGGCTGGATTTATTAATGTGCGAAATCGAATGCATCTGTTATGTATTTGTTATCTTTGCGTAGGAATAAATTTATTTGATGTTTGAAGTATTTCGAATAACTGTAGTCTTATTAAATAGTTTTAAAAGGTATTTTCATTTTACCGTTGAACTACGACAAGGAACTAAACCAAAGGCATGTTAATTATACAATAAATAGCAATATCAATGCGTTTATTACTTTTATTTATTTTATAAGTATACAAATAATAATGAAAGTATCAAAATGGATCGCATGAAAACATTTAAAGTATTCAGCTATACTGAAATCAGCAAAGCATATCTTGGATAGAAACACTTTTTTCAGTATTACTGTACACATTAACTAAGTTGCGACAGCCCCTATGCAAGATATTAAACAATATTGTAATAAGGATTATTACTACTTCAATTTTTGGTGAGGTGAGTGTAGCACCAATTAATTGATTAAATGCAGAGAAATTTGTAGTAATGTCGTTATTGACAGAAATGCATGTTTTGGTTTCCCTGCAGCTTTACCCAAATATGCTTATACTTTTTAATGTAATTGATGTCTGATGATTTTTTAATTCGCTTCGGCTTCCTTCTTTGACATTAAATAATGAAAGAGATATGGCGAGGATGCATTCAAAACCACAATTTTTATATCAGATATTAGAACGAAAAGCTCTACACTCGTGAGAAATATTTTTTATTGGTTACAGTAATGGTATGTTTTATTAATATTATAATAACAAGATAAAATAATATTTCGATTATAAATTCCCTAGTTCCAAAGATTTTACCTCAAAAGTCTCACAATATTTTTTCAAAAGAAATACAAAATTTGGTATAAATATAAATGGCCTTAAATTGAACAGTAGTGATAGCTATATAATACAAAATGCAGGTTTAAATTAGTAATTAATGATTAGTTTATATAATATATTAATTACTCAGTATGTTAATATCGAAAAAAGGAGCCGTCATGAATTAAAAATAGATATGAAAACAATCATTATGAATCAATTAGATTAAAAAACACAATCATATTTAGTAAAACTGTAAGGATGTGTAAAGGAAACAAAATATCTGTTCGTATATGTTTACAATATTATATTCAAGGTAAGTAATTGATAAACTTCGAATTGTGCTAACCGAGCTAAGTCGGCAGGCATATGTATGCGCCTTTGATGTATTTATTTCTCCCTATTTATAAGTTCAATGTTCTTCTATGTTTGCTTACTGCATTTTTCCTTACATTTAAAGTAGATTTGCTACAAAAAAAAAAAAAAACAGAGACCGCACATGTGTGTTTATATATTTCGAAGACAGCAGTGAATGCATAAGCTGTCTACTATCCATGCAACACATATAGGCTCTATTTTATGCTGTAGGTCGTACAATTAGAAAGTGTCGCTGGTGTACACAGGTATTATATGGACGCGTGAAGTGTCTATTTTTCGAAATTTCCCTTTGCAGTTCCGAGTTCGGTGGAAGATAAGTGAATGGGAGTATTCAAATGCCGCCGACTAAAACCACGCGTTGTGAAATTGTTCCGAAGTATTGAGTGATACGGGAAAGTATGTTAAGTATTGTATATGTGCTGTGTGTATGGCTTAATCCCCGTTCCCACGGCCTGTGGCTCGGTGAGTCTGAACTGAAGCTTGTCATACCACGCGCCGTGGGAACGCAAATACTCGATATGGCTCGGGGTGGCGCGACCTTTCCCGTGAAATGTCGGTAAATGCTCGGACATCAAAAGCTTGTGGCTCCTCGGATGACAAACTCGAGCCCCGTTCCCACGGCCTGTCATTTAGCTTGCGGGTATTTATACAGAAGTTCTAAAAAGTTTATCAGTAGGCTGTCATTCAAAAATTTTGAAGTGTTGTCATAATTTTTTCGGTTAATGTCAAGCGTATTTGCTGATGTTTGTTGAATATCTTTGAGAATGGAGTGAAGCAATGAACTTATAATAGAATTTCTGAATCTGTATGAGGGAGAACTTATTATATGGAATCCCCAGCATGAACAGCATAAATAACATAAGTGTCGATTGTTCCTTAAAAGAAGTAAAGAAAAAAAAAGATAATCTGATGGCCACTTACAGGAAATTGGTAATGAAAGTTAAAAACAGTACAAGAACTGGGACTGGAACTGATGACATATAGTATAAGCCACATTTATTTAGATTTATATCTATACTATATCATACTAGTTTCTAGCAAGTTTAGAACTTTAGCTACAATTACATACTGTACCTGTAATCCGCTAAAGTGAACAATAATCATAAACAACTTGAGTTATAATTTAGAGAAACACACAAAATACGAAAGTAAGATATAAAAAAAAAGGGAATTACGTACGCGCCGAATAGACGTAGCGCGCCGACTATCTTCAATTTTAGCAGTGACAGTTACCGCCTAGAATTTGCTGTACGTTTTAAACACTTAAAACTAATAGAGAACCTCTGGTAATTTGACTCGAGGTTGCTCGTGATTTGCCAAGCACACACGGATCACTTCGAGCGGCTCGTGGTTTGCCGAGCCTAGCCGAGCCACAGGCCGTGGGAACGGGGCTTTACACTATACTTGTAGTCCTTTCAAACCAGCAGAACTAAAATTTCTGGAAAATGACGGAGACAGTATTAAATGGATGTGCGTGGAATGTAAACAAATCCGCAGAATTGATGACATGAGTGAAATTTTGAAAATAGTCAGGGACATGGAAAGTAAGTTAAAACAGTGTCTCGACCTCATTAAGAAACAAGATAAGAAAATTGAAGAACAAAATAAAGTAATTAGTGATATACAGAAATCACAACAAACACATATTCCTTACCGGACAAGATCTGTTAACTAAATTGCCCGCTAGAGACACAGGCAGCTCAAGCGCAGACAGGTTAAACGCACATCGACAGACAAAATCCAAAGACGAGAACTAATAACAAAGATAACGCGATTAAGAAAAAGCAGTTTAAAAACGACAACGAGAAAGATACTGAATCTAGTGCAAAAACAAATGATGACAAAATAGTACTACCTGAAGAATTACAAACAGAAACCAAAAAATCATCGAACACCAGGCGTCGGCAGCAGACGGTCACCGGAAGAAAGGAAAATACTAACTTGTTAACTGCTGTAAGTAGACTTAAGCGGATATTCATTTCGCGATTAAAAAATACTACGACGGAAGATGATGTTGTGAACTATTTGAAACAAAATGAAATAAACATACAACAATGTAAAAAGTTAGAAATAATAAATAAAGACATTGCAGCATTTAAAATCGCAGTCGAAAAAAGCGATATGATGAAATATTGGACGAAACCTATGGCCCATTAATACAATCATACGGCCGTACAGAAATTTTCAAAGAATAGCCTCTCTGAAACCAAAAACAATCTAATTCATGACAGACAAATAATATTATTGCATCAAAACATACGAAGCATCGTGTCTAAAATAGACGAACTAAGCGTCTTCTTAATCACTAAAAAAAAAAAAATAGATGCAATAGCATTGGCTGCAATCAGACACAAATGATATGATTCGACTAAATGGTTATTCCATGGCTTCTTGCTATAATAGAATCTTCAAATCGCATGGTGGGTGTTGCATCATGGTTTCCGATGAGAGAAAAACAGAGAAAATCGATTACCTAAAAAATAAAAGCATCGAATTAGACATAGAATGCACCGTTATAAAAATAAAATCAGTAAAGCTTGTCATCATAAATATATATAGAGCACCACAAGGAAATTTAGATAACTTTTGTGAGTTTGGAGGAAATGTTAGATTTTGTAACTGAGCGTTTTACAACGTATACCGTACTACTGTGCGGAGATTTCAATATCAACTTTTTAAACTCTACCGATTGCAACGTTAAAAAAAATGTTAAATTTGATCAAAGCATACCGTATGGTTCAAACATTGGATCAACCAACCCGAATTTCCAAATCTTGTAGGACGCAAATAGATAATGTTTTTCTTACTACCGACATTGCTTACTCGGCAGAAGTGATCGATACAGCACTTTCAGACCACTCGAGACAGTTAATCTCTGTCACTGTTAACGATGATTCAAATATCGGCACACGGCCACGCAAGTTGGAAAGGTGTATTTTTACTGAGGAGAATCTTCAAAAGATAAACTACAGCCTCACTACAATCAATTGGTCCTCTTGTCTTGGGAGCAGTGATGCCAACCTGAGTTACAAGTATTTCATAGAGCAGCTAGAGCTTGTAATTGATGTCTACTCGCAAAAAATCTTAATTAAAGATAAAAAAGAAAAACAAAATACTTGGTTAACCATAGATATTAAAAATAAATGCAGGATTAAGCGCCAATAATATGAAGGTGTTAGGGAAGGTAGAATAGACATTGACTACTATAAAAGTTATTGTTCACACTTGAGACGCGAACTACAAAATATAAAAATCAAAGTAAATTCTGAGCACATATTGACGGCAAATAATAAAGCTAAAGCAACATGGGAACTAGTGAAGCAAACCACAAAATCAAAACAGAAAGATCCAGAGATAGATACTAAAGCTATTACCGAAAAATATAATCTAAATGCAGATTCGAACATTGCGGACTATATAAACGATTTCTTTTTAAATATTTGTGAACTAAATAGCACTAATAATACTACCGACTATAATTACGTAAAACAGCGCGAAGACGTGCTTTTTATCACCAACAGATCATCAAGAAGTATTTAATGCTATCATGTCCTTAAAAAACACAACCTTTACTGGAAAAGATGAAATTCCTGTTGTTGTATTGAAGAGTGTAGTTGCTGTCATAGTGCGTCCACTTACACATATGATAAATGTAATGCTTGAGACTGCCACTTTTCCTGACGAGTTGAAGATGACTGTTATAAAACCTGTTTATAAAAAGGGAGATTTAGCCGATCTTTTAAACTACAGACCCATTGCCTTACTTTCTAACATAGCGAAAGTATTTGAAAAGATAATGCTGTCACGTATCGTAAGATTTCTTGAAGATAATAATCTCCTAAGCAATAGGCAAAGTGCTTATCAGAAAGGTAGATCTACCATTAATACTATCTTCCAAGTAATAACAGAGATTTACGAAGGTATAAATGATAAAGATGAAATTGCAGGGGTTTTCGTCGACCTATTGAAAGCATTTAATAGAGTAGACCACAGCATACTAATATATAAACTCGAAAGAATGGGTTTTCGAGGAAAAGCTGCTGCGTTCATAAAGTCGTATCTCCACAACCGACAACAGCGCACGGTAATAAACAATGTCGAGAAAAACTCATCATCTTGGGCTTTATGCGAACAGGGAGTGCCGCAAGGTATTTTAGGACCAATTCTGTTCCTTATTTATACAAATGACTTACCTAAAATTTCTCACAAAATTGCGTTATTTGCGGATAACACGTCGGTGACCATTAGATCTAAGTCTGTCGAACTGCTGCATCGTGAAACTGCTGATCTCCTGCAAGAGTTAAACAAATGGTTCATACAGAATAACTTGAAACAAAATGTCCAGAAAACTAAAATCTTATTGTTCAGAAGTACCTCAGGCAGTGATGGGATTGGCTGGTCACATGATGGTCAACCACTCACGTCTTCACCGAACACCTGCTTCCTAGGAATCAGCGTAGACGACCAACTTAAATGGAGATCCCACGTTGACAATTTATGCAATAAATTATGTTGTTTTAGTTATGTCTTGAGAGTCGTCTCATCCACAGTTAGTGTCGAAGCGGCCATAACTGTGTATTATGCGTATGTGCAGTCGCGCCTATCTTACGGTGTAATGTTTTGGGGAGACAGTGTTGAGATTCAGCGTGTCTTCGTCGCGCAAAAAAAATGTATCCGCAGCATCTTTAACCTGAAACCCGAGTTATTATTATTATTATTGTAAGCAGAATCAACTACTTACGGTATTTGGTTTGTTCGTTTTCGAATGTGTTCGCTAAGCACCATTACAAGGAGTTCTTTGAACAGTATGAACTTGCACACAATTATCAAACCAGAGGAACTGAAACTGCATTCCTAAACGCACCGCAAACGAAGCTTTCAAGAGTTAAAAAAAGTGTGAAACATAATATTATACGAGTTTATAATCACATTCCTGAAAGTATAAAGTGTCTACCAACAAATGTTTTCAAGGAAAAACTCAAACAGGTTATTGCGCTGAGTACCTTGTACAATTATGAGGATTTCTTTTCAATTAACTTTTAACTTTTGATCTTGTACCTGCAAATTTATTTGTGTATAATTGTTTGTTTTTTATCTGTCTATTTTGACGATGTACTGTGTACCTTTTTGCTCTTTTTTCTTCATACTACTTGTATTTTATATTTTTTAAACTGCTATTGACGCTTTCCATACAATTTTTTGTAAACAATGGAACCAAGCAAGCAAATAAAATAAAATAAAATAAAATGACCGATAATTCATTTGATATAATCGAGTGCAGGAATCGCTCGTTAAGCACATTACTAGTCCATACCATCAGCTGGAGTTGGAAAAGGAGCGTCGTATAATTACTTTTACCACACACAAAGGGCTATTCCGATATAAGCGTTTGATGTTTGGCATTGACTTATCACCAGACATTTTCCAACGCATATTTCAGTGTTTTGGCCCCTAAAAAAATTGCATGAATTACATCTACGATATTATAGTGTATGGGGAAATGGAGGAAAAACACGATAAATTGTCTATACAATGTGCTTGAAGTTTTGAAGGCCTACAACGTTCTTCTAAATAACGAGAAAAGTCAATTTAAAGCGCGTTAATTAGATACATATTGATATCTTCAGGGATACTGCCCCAACCAAAGAAAACAAAGTTCATTCAAGACTGTTAAGCACCAACCAACAAAAATTGGTTAAGGATTTTTTTTTAGTACTGGTGACGTATTTGCGCAAGTTTATCCATGTTAACTGAACACTTATTAATACGAAAAGAATCCAGATTTGAATGGGGAAATCGCGAGCAAGAAGCTTTTAAATAACTGAAAATGGAATTAGGGAAATTACCCACACTGGCATATTTTGATCTGAAACGACGCACGCCATTAATTGCCGATGCTAGCCCGATTGCTTTGGGAACTGTTTTGTTACAATATGATGAGATTAATACACCCTATGTTATTTCATTTGCTAATAAATGCTTTACCGCTGTAGAACAGCGATACTCACAGACTGAAAAAGAGAGTTTAGCTTTGGTGTGGGCTGTTGAAAGTTCTACTTTTACCTGGCCGGAATAAATTTCGAACTAGTCAGAGATCATAAGCCACTAGAAACAATAATTAAACCAATATCAAAGTCGCCAGCGAGAATAGAAAGATAGTTATCGAGACTACAAACTTTTAAACTTACCATAAAATACAGATCGGAAAAGTTAAATATTGCTGATACACTTTCAAGGTTATGCAAATTAGAGCCAGAGGGAACCTTTGATGAACCCCTAATGGACAGCACATACGAACAATCATTGAGGAAACTATTCCAAAAGCATTATCAATTACCAAGGTTATAGCTAAAAGCAAAGAGGATACTGAAATAGTCGAAGCCATTAATAAGCTCTCCCACAATTCCTGGTCCAATACTGACAACAGTCCGCTTTATTCTTTCCGCTTAGAACTAATTCTATAGGTTCTATACTCCTTATAGGAAATAAATTAGTCATTACAACTAACCTTCGGAGTCAAGTACTGTAACTAGCACACGAGGGCCATCCAGGGCGCACCATAATGAAGCGACGCCTACGCTCTAAAGTCTGGAGGCCCCAAATAGATAGAGAAGCCGAAAACCATGTCAAAATGTGTCGTGATTGTATGTTGGTTGTATAGCCTGATAAACCATCGCCAATGGTAAGACAAAGACTCCCATCTGGACCATGGCATCATCTAGCATTTGACTACATGTCAGGAGAACCAAAAAGGAGTATTTATTAGTAATGATCGACTATTACTTTCGGTCTGTAGAGGCAATATCCACAAAACCACAAGTTCGCCAACGGCAATACGAACCCTACAAGAAGTCTTCAGTAGACTGGGCTTACCAAAAACCATAAAAACAGACAACGCTACCAACTTTAATAGCGAAGAATTTCGTTTTGTGAAATAAATGGCATCGAGCTTGTAACTTCTCCTCCGTATTGGCCTCAAGCCAATGGAGAAGTTGAAAACATCAACAAAGCTCTTAAAAAGGGACTTCAAATTGCTTATCAAAAAGATGACAAAGACTATAAAAAGGAGACTATGACCTACCTTATGATGTATAGGGTAACACCACATGGGACAACTGGCAAATCACCCTCGGAGCTTCTTATGAATCATAGAATTCGTGACAAAATTATATATACTTATTATATTATATGACATACCCATAGAAACATTAGACGAATAGGTATATGATAGAGACTTAACGAACAGAGAAATAGGGAAAAGAAAGGAGGACAGTAACAGAAGAGCTACAAATACAGAAATTAAACCTGGAAACAAGGTTCTTGTGAAGAACGTTGTATCTCAAGATAAATTAACGCCAAATGTTGGTAATGAAGAATATGAGGTAATAGACATGAAAACGAAATAACACTTTTTGAAACAGGAAAAATCATTAAACAAAACATTGCCCACATAAACAAATATATCTGAAGCTCATCCTCACCAAATAGCTCATCACACTCTCTGCATGCGAAATTATGGTAATATAAAAACAATCTTCGTATAATCGCCATTCGACCAATCTTTTTGTAGAAGTTGCGTTGGCAAATGCGGCTCTCTGTTAACTCTAGTGCGGCTCCCATTAAAATTTCTTTCTTTTCCTTTTTTTTGAGAGTTATGAAATTTTTAAATGATTATTTTTGCTTTCATAATAATTATATTTTTACTTATACAACCCTGGAATAGAAATTTTTACAGTGTTGTCGGATCGCAAGCGCGATGCTTCGCCCGCCCTCCTGGTGCAAGCCCCGCATCACCTCTGTGAGTCTCGCTGTCGTTGTCCTACTTACTTCCACTTAAATAAACATTTATTCCTATAATTTACCTAATAGCGAAAACAGAGTTTAATAATTAACAACAGAAGGAAATTTAAGAAAATTTAACGATGTTAAATAGTATTCGATAATAACATAGGTAAAATATCTAATAATAATAATAATAAAGCAATACTAACAAAGGACGAGATAAATCGCAAAAATTGTAGACGAAATGCTTACTCCACCCACGCTTACATCGTACTGTTTGGTTCCTTGGTTAAACGAGTAGTTACATACTACTCTCGTTCGTTCGCAACGAAATGGGTACACGGCATTTATGCTTGATGATATGCATGGGTTTTAGTCCGCACTGTAAACACTTCTATCCCAGGGCTGTATGTGTTTTGTGAAAATACGCAATTAGCTTAAAAATTGAATTTGTGTACTTAGGTGTGACTCTTTAAAAAGTACAACAAAACCTGGTTGCGGCTCTCTTTGGTCCGATATGTGCCCACCGCTGATCTATTGGTATAAAGAGTTTCTCACAGATCAATGTAATTTTTAAATCATCAATGTTCGTGGTAATATTAACATTGCCGCTTTCACGCTTATATTCTTGTGTTCTTTTTTTATTTTTCAAACAATTTCCGTAGATACGCATATGATTGGTAGTATAATCTTTCTGGTATTGCTATGTTGTATACAACTGATAATGTCGTTTCACAAACCTAAGAGAGACTGACATAGGATTTGAGACTCTCAGATCTCGTAAGACATAGCGCCATCTACAAGTCGAATCCTCTTTCGGTTTCATTGATCCATCTGAGATTGTTTAACCTAATGAAACAGAAAAAATAATTAAACGTGCTCTTGAAACAATTTTGAATAACAAAGCTATTTTTTTTTAGCAACTTTTACTCAAAATACTGTTCAATTGCATGCAGTTCACTAATTTTAAATGGATGTTTTACTTTTAGGTTCTTGGCAGAAACCAACTCTTGGTGTAACAGCCACCAATACTCGAGTTGACAGCAGACCTACACAATCTAATTTTTCAACGGTTGCCATTGTGCCTGTTTCAGATGATGTACCCTTGACAGCATTTACTTATGAGTTATATCATTGTCTTTCAGCAATAGGTATGCCCTTATGTTAAATACATAATCGTTCTCAAAACATTAGAACAATTTCTTATAGGTTTAACATTACGATTAACATCCGATGTGATACGTAAAACTTTAGGAGCTACTATAATGGACCCAAACAATGAGTACAGGTTAACTACGTGGCTTGCGCAGCAGGAGGATCAGCATAAGATTTCACTTTATCAGTGTGATTTCTCTAATACGGTGTGGACGCAAAGATGTATCAGACAGGCTGATTGTATTTTAATAGTTGGGTTAGGCGCTAATGAACCTTCTTTAGGCAAGGTTTGTATACATATATCACAACAAGTGACCTGCTGCATTAGTTTAAGGTTGTGCAAATAACTTTATTTGAGATTTGGATATGAAATTAACGTTTTAATAATTTTTCGAAATTTTAGTTGTGACGTCATATTATTTTTTCTTAAAAGGAAACCATAGTAGGTGTTAGTTACATTATTTTATCCAATATCGCTATAATTTTCCTCGAGTTATTTGCGTTCTGTTATTGTTCAGTTAGTTTGGCCTCATATTTTTATTGCATTGTTGTTTTTTTAAAAATGGGTGAGCACCAATCGGGAAAAATATGACATATTGCAAGCACATATTGAAAGTGGAACGCTGTGAGAACACTAAATCTGTAATTCCTAAGATATCCCGAAAGGAATCTACCAAATGCTCGTATTTTCAAAAGGCTGGAGAATAATTTAAAAAATCATGAATCATTTAGAAAAATTCGATCCAAGAAATATATGAAAGCTAATAAGATGCAAGAAGAAATATCTGTTTTGGGATATGTGGAAGCCTTTCCAACCACTTCTTCTAGAGAAATCGAAAATGCTGTAGGAATATCAAAAACCAGCAGTTTTAGAATTTTAAGAAAATATAAATATAATCCCTACAGAGTTAATTAATAATTTTTTCTATCCGATTATGAAGGAAGGATACATTTTTTGTCGGTGGTATACATAAACGAATATGTGTCAATAAAATCCTAATTTTAAAAAAATATGTAATATGGTTCACGTTACTAGCGATGGCATATTAAATTCTCATATAAATTAGACCTATTTGGGGGCAAGGACGATCGGTTTCAATATTAGATGCTTTTTAAAAGGTTGTAGATTTTATTATTCTATATGTGATGGTAAGCCAGCAGTACCGCTGAGAAGGAAGAGTGCATCATTGCCAACCTTGGAAATCAAGCAGCAATATGCGGTACTGGTTGTTCAATGGTGACCATTTGGACAACACTTTTCAGCGGCCTTCAAAGCCTGTAGTGCTGAATTATTATTATTTATTATTATTATATATGATGGTAATTTTACAGCTAAGCGATACATTGAATTCTTAAATGCTCATTTGATGAATTGAATTTGAATTTCTAAATGACGTTCCAAATCATTCGGTGAACGTATTCAAAATTTATTTCCATTTGATGGTGCACCTGCACACAATTCCTTAAATACCAGAAATTATTTAGGTCATAGTTTCCCAAATAAAAATAATGGATTGGCACTATGGACCCATACAACGGCCGCCAAGATCTCTAAATTTAGCGCCATTGGATTTTTTCGGTGTTTTTTTTTTTTAAAAATAGATTTACAAACATGTATGCAATCAGAGCTGTTGCAAGTACTGAGATAAAGCACTTCCAGTAACCAGTACAAGTAGTCTGAAAAGTATCTGGTTCCAAGTAATAATTACGGAGTAGCTACGTTTAAAAAGTACTGTAAGTAATAAGTTATTTACTTGAAATTCAAAATTTAAGTACCCACTACAAAATAATTGCTCCTTTAAGGGCTGGTTTCATAATAGACGTTTCTTTAGCACTTTAACAAATGTGTGTGTATTATTTATGAGAACCTTAATTTAAAGTAATTTGAATGTTTTAAAGTGATGTTATAAAAAATCACCTAAGTATAAGTATTTTAACTACCGGATACTGGGAGTAATTTTTTTTAAACATGCTGTTGATAGTCTGGGTCGTCGTCATTTAAATATATATTTGGACTAGCCATTTACATTCTAAAATTTCTTAAAATTTGCAATATTTAATTGCGAATTACTATTGCCATTCTTCTCATTCGCACTATCATATCAGGTATCTGATATCGATATATGTCGCCAGCCCAAATGAGAGCGTTCGTACGGTAAACTTAATTGTTACAGCCTAACCAAAATTTCGTGACAATAGTAATTCATTCTGCGCATATTGTACTGGAGTGGGTGGAGCATATACGATGGCTGGTTTACAGTAAAGTACAAAAGTAAGTGATAGTCTTTTTATTTCTCGGTTTTGCTACAATCATCAACTTTCCTTCACACTTTATTCAGGCTGAGGACTGACAGAAAAATTCTGGCGTGTTCATAAGTTGGAATTTATTTCCTTTGTCATATTTTATTGTTAAAAACTTATTTTTGGGTTGTTTACAAATGTAAATTAAATTTAATCTTCGAATTACCGATATTTACCTGTCATATTAAACGGTGTTTGAGGTAATTCTATAGTTCCGATGTATTCATTGATTGCTGCTTATAAACCGATTACCTCAAAAATAAAAGGTATAGATAATAATTATATGAATGTGACATAAATTAAAAAGTATTTAAGTAGGTACGCATAAATCAACAGCTTCACTGTAGGTGTTACTGGATAATGTCATATATAATAATATAATAAAAATTAATAAGTATTTAACTTATAATAATAATAATAGTACAAGTGTATTTGTAATAAAACATATAATATAATTACACATTAGTCGATATAAATTTATCTCTATCGTCCCTCGAAATATGGTCATTAGAATCATTCCTTACGTTGATAACTACATTTAGCACATTCACCACTGTCTATTTTCTTTTCTTCACTCACAGTTCTATAAATTGTCGACAATGACACCCCCGTAGCTTTCGCAGCTTGCGATTTTATAGTGAATAATTTTACTTCTGGAAAACGATCTCTTAAATAGCTAAAAACATTAGCAACAATTTCGCGGCTTTGTGGACTAATGGCATCCCTACCTAAATGAATTGGTGTACGCACATTGCATTTTGGCCGGCACTATAACTATACTGTAACAACACAGAATATCTAACAACCAGAACACAATCTCTTTGTCGGCTCTTTTGATCTCAGTGCGCAAAATTTCGTGACCTTGATGTCACTGTTCGGGCGAGAAGTCAGGATGGGCTTTGATAGAATTCGGTGCCTGACAGGACCTAACTAAAGTGAATTTCGAGAATATGATACACATCTACGATAAAATGAAAAAATATCGCTTATTTTTACAATTATTTTACTTTCTTTTCCATTATTTTCATATTTTATCGACTTGCACTTGATAACACTATTTAAATTAACATACGAATATAAACTTGAAGTCAGCGACGTGTGCCTGCAAAGAGCGAGCATAGCCGGAACCACAAGTTCTCGCCCGATTTAATGGTGGATCAAGCTGCGCGTTGAGAATGCGCGAACCCTTCCCGCTAGGCAATGATGATGTTCTGGTTGTTAGATATTCTGTGGTAATAACCTGTGTACAACGTATGCTGCACTTTCATTATCAGTGAATAACCAATAGCATACCTGCAACTGGCTTACCACCCGCTCCTTTTATCAGCAGGTGAACGTAATTGCTTTAGCTCCGTCCTTTTTGCCACTGTGCAATTTTCAGGAGCGATTTGCCATGTTATACAGTAATTAACAGAAATACATTAATTCATTAGTTATTTCATAATGTAAAAAGCTTGCAATCTTTGAGTTATCTCTAATTTGCCCCGTTTCAGATAATATATTTGGTAGAAAATAAAATAGGCAAGTATATGGGTTTACATTTCCTCTCTGTTTAATTTATCTCGAAAACATCTGTGGTTTGGTTCTTTGTGTAAAATTAGAAGATAAGACGACATCGGTGTTTTTATAACAAAGCCGTAGACATAATATTGTGTGATATTGTATCTCTATTTTATATAATTACTGAAAATTCATGAATCTAAAATAAAAGTACGCAAACCCTTATTATTAATTATAACATAGCTTACCATGGTTTCTATTTAAGAAAAATTATATGTTATGATTAAAAATTTTGACGGATTATTAAAAAATAGATTTCATATCCACATCCCAAACAAGAAGCTGCATGAAAAATATCCAAACATTTTTTTTTTATTTTAAATAATAATGTCTTGGAAACGGTAAATTAAATAAAAATTTGATTTCACTAATGTTCTTGAAAAGAATCCATTTATGCGATTAGTGCGGCTCTTGTGGCGGGTTTAGTGCGGGTCAATGGACGCCTAGCTTTACATTGTTCTGCTTTTTAGGTTGAAAAGGAAGTAGAACGTCTAGCAATGAGAACACAGAAGGAGTTGGTGTTGTTACACGAGGAAGATGGACCCAAACCGCACAATACAATAGCATGGAGAAATATGAGATCATGGGTACAATCTCATCATCATATATTGTGCCCGAAAAGAATGTTCTCTCGTAAATCTCTCTATAGAATTGTATGTTTTTTAATCGACTAAGTAATATAATTGCATATACAATGATTTTTACTGTGTATGTTGCAGAATTTATTATACAGTAAAGTTTGCATGTCAGAACCTAATATTCATTCTGACTTTTCAAGATTAGCTAGATGGCTTACCGGCACATCAGTGGGATTAGTTTTGGGTGGTGGTGGTGCTCGAGGGTCAGCTCACGTGGGTATGATGAAAGCCATACAGGTACATGAAGATGTTTTGTTTACTTGCCTTCGTCCCACTTACATTGTATTTTTTTAGGAAGCAGGAATTCCTATAGATATGGTTGGTGGTGTAAGTATAGGTGCATTCATGGG
>RXPK01002567.1:0-58326 GCA_004143645.1 Protaetia brevitarsis
TGTGTCCTCTCCCCCGATGTTCTAAAAAAAATCTCTGCATCATATGTTTAAAATCAAATTCAACTGATAATTGCCTGTGGCGTCAAAACATGCCGGCATCGAAACGGCCCACAGTGGGGCCAAACGACCGAAAAGCGGACAAAAATGCCATATCTTGAAAACGGATAACTTCTATCGAGATGCGGTGATTTTATTAGATTCAGTGTGAAAAAATACATAGCAATGACACTAAATTTCAAAACCTAATTTGTTTAATGTATACTTTATTAACCATCTTACCCACAAGTAGTCTGTTCTTTGTCAGCAGAAAATGAATATATAGTATAAGATTTTAATGACTTTTCTTTTGATGATACATATATTATTTTTTCAGAATGTAATATAAATTGAACATATTAAAGGAAAATCACACAAATAAATATTGTGTATATGATGTATTGTTTGTATACCTGAAGGATAACATAGATTGTACTACAAATATGTTCAATACTAATATCAAAATGTTAAATTTAAAACGGGGATTGATATTAAATATTATATATGGTACAAATAAAAATTGAGAAAGGCGAGTACAAACTATTTATAGTTGGAGGGAACTAAACAAGAAACGCCCTGCAGATGTACTAAAGTTGTACTATTCTGTCACTAGTATAAAAAAAATTATACAATATAAATAAAATAAACTAAAAATTTCAAAATTCTTCTGTTCATAATATTAGAGCTTGCATTTAAGCCCAGTCTCTCAATAATGAAATGAATAAGAGCTCCTGAAGCTTCTTTCCATTGACTACGGAAGGTTGTTTCTTTGTTAGGTTCAGCTCTAATGGATGTTATGTAGGGATTGACCGACTCTAATCATTTCTATGAAAACACTCCTCGTTTGTTGGCCTACTGCGGGGAACACTTCCTGGTAAATTTTGTTCGGTAGTATTTGAGGTAGCTTGTAAGTACTTCTGATTTTGCAATTCTCGCTTCATGAGCCGAAATCGTAGCACCGTGAAGGCATGTGATACCATGGATTCAACTGTATTGTCAACTCATCGTTTCCGTTGCATATAATTGCAATTTGTCATGTGGTCTACACATGGGGAGACCTTATCAAAAACACAAAAAAAGAAAATGCAATAGAAAGAACAACCCAGTATATCTGTTACCGTTACGAGCGGGTACATCTTTAAAAAAAATGCATATGTCGTCAATGTGTATTATATTGTTCTAATAAATATGTTAAAGTGTATATTAGTTTTATACCTTTTAACTTTATTTTAAAAAATAAAAATCTTAACTTATTGTTTTTACTATGGAGAGTATTTAAAATTGAATTTGCAATCTTCTTTGATTTATGGCGTTTTAGCAATTTAGTCATTTATTTGGAGGCTGAGGACTATTCACGGTTGCGGATTATATACATATTACATATATTACAAAAACTAAAATATTTAACGGGTTTATAGAAGGTTGCAGCTTGTTCTGGTGGTTGAGTTTTATGCGCAAAAGGTACGATAAAAACTATTAATGGATAAGTTATTCTGAAAGAATTACAATAATTAATAAGAGTCGTATACTGTTAATATGTTCTCACTATATCTTATTGATATGTCTTATTAGTAATAAGAAACTTAACTAATAAGGTACAAATCATAATAGGTATAAAGCATTTTCTTCTTTTAAAACAGATTTAATCACATTAGAAAATTTTGTACACCATTATATGCCGATAATTACTAAATTATGCAAGTGATATGCAGCTTTGATACTTCAGGTTGTTTGCACTAATGCTTCCTGATTCAAACCAATAGGTGTCGATTTAAAGCCTGTTAAAAGCTTTTTTTTCTATGTCAAATTTGATGGTGGTATTTATTATGCAAACTGTTCTGATTACTTACTATGCGCTTTTACTCTGGTATTTACGTTATATAGTTAACTTATATTAATTGTATACACAACTAGAAATCAGTGTATTTCTTAGAAATAGATGATTTTTGCAGCGCGGAATTTTGTCCGCCGCTGCCCCGCTGTGCGGCCTCGTCGAAACGTCCTAGACCGAGGAAAAACACTATCTAAAATAAACTTTTGTCTTATTGAGTAAGAGTGATTTTCATTTTATTTGTGTTTTTTCCTTTAGAACTGTAATCTGAATACACAGTTTTGTTCTTTTATCATTAAAACAACTTCATTCATCGAAGCTCACGACTTTTCACTTGCATAAGATCTCATTCATTTTACTTAAGCTAGACTTTGTTTATAGGTAGAAAAAAGGGTGGTATCAATTACAATAAATTCTAAAAATGTTACATATAGGTATATGTAATTTGCAACCAATATACATGGTATAAAAATTCTGAAATGTCCCGGTGCTGAAATGTCTTGGTGCTGAATCGGCAGCGCTGAAACGTACTAGAGCCTACATACAACATTCCTTGATTTTTATTATAAAATATTTAAAAAAAATGTGAAGCTTTGTTCAGAAGTATAGTTTTTTCACTTATTACAATTTAAAAAAAATAGTCGGTCAAAATCGGACAAGAAACACAAATATACTGTACACTGTATATATAGTAATAATGAATCAATAGTTTAATAATATGTTCCGATCAAGATTTACATAAAAATGCCAAAAGAAAAAAAGATTAAATAAACCAACACACAAGCCGTATAATAACATTAAACTGTATGACATAATTAATCACCGCTTGAAGATGATCCGCGAAAATAAACGAGCGCCACAGAGACTGCTTTCAATGTGATTAAGGCGATCGGAATTTTTTCGATTCATTTAATTCCGCCGGCAATAATTCAGAGGAGCGTTCCTGACTGGGACTGTCATTGCCGTCGGTGATTTTACAAATTAGACAATAATTAGATTCAACAGCTATTTAATTATGCACGTGTGAACGGCCGTAGAAAAACCGTCCGTTTTCGAGATTTTATTCGCCGGCCGGCGTCTGAACGACGCCATTGATTATTGTAATGTACTGCGAACGTTTGTATTAATTCGCCTATCTCGGTGATACTCTTAATTATGATTAAGCAAGGCGGCCCCGGTCTCTCCTTTAAATTATTCGGTTACTTTATTCTAATTATGATGAGTGGACGCGGGCGCTAACGAGAGTGTTATGAATTTTGGTCGCAGTCTGAGAATTTCTCCGTTGGTGAATGCGATGAGATTAAGAGGATGAATTGTTTGCCTCATTAAGACATCGTTTAAGGTTATCACTTGGTTTAGTATTTACTTATTCTTATGCATTTTTATTTAATATTAAAACGTGATGATTTTCTTTACTTGCAAGGAAAAGTTCCTAAGCCACAGTTTAAAAAAAATTAAAAATAAAAGTTTGTGGGTGGGTAGTTTACTTTAGAACATGTTCAAAATATGAAGGTGAAAACTTCGCTCTTCGTTACACTGGAAACATTATGTATGTGATAGAAGAAAAAAAAACAAGTTTTCCTAAGAATGATAGAGCCACAGAACAGCAAAAAGAAGGTCTGGAGGCTGATCAGAGCTGTTTTTATTCCAAAACTTGGAAAAACTAGACAGGATGGAGCAAAATCTCTGAGACCTATAAGTCTCATGTCGTTTTTGCTGGATACAAACATAAGTTATGATGTACTGTAAAAAGTTTTTTCCGGGTTGTTGAGCCTTGGTCTTGTGCAATTACTTCCGTACGTTTCGTTCACAACTGCGGTGAACATCTTCAGCGGCGAGGTCGAAGTTTCCTTCGTGATGGCTCGTCGTTTAGTGATCCGACGTCATGGGTGATGTCGTTATATATACAGGGCGTATCAAATATAAAAGTAAATTTCGCTTGGGTGTTAACTACACGACATATAAAGCACAAACACGCCGAAACCGGATTTCATCATTAAAAAATAAAAAAAAGTAAAATTTAGAGCCAAAAATTCTTTAGACCGGACCTGATGCAAGGAAACGTCATATTAAGCACCCGCTAAACGTGGTATTATGTATAAATACATTGCACTCATTTAGTATTATTCTTAATGGTATTGCCGTAAGTTCATTTAACGTCATTCTCAATAATAAAGGCCCTTGTAAAAACTGCAAACTGAGGCATTTTAAATTTCTTCTTTTTATAAAATAAACATTCCTTATTGGTTAACTTACATTCTACGTAAGTCTACAAAGTATTATTTTTAATATCCTGATAAGACGTTCCAGTTTCACCGGATATGCGACTTCAATAGTTACAAGTATTTTTCTTTTGCTTTGTCGAATCGAGAATTAGTTGTTAATAATAAACGGTACCACATGAATCTGAGTTACTTCTTTTGGATTTATTTAATCAAATAACGCAAAATAAATTGAATCGAATTGCACAGAAATAGATGTAGATACAGAAAATTTGCAAACACGCCTTTTTACTATGATGTCGCGCGAAAATGAATCTATACATTCCCGCGCTTTTGCCGATGCATCAAGCTTCGATTTTCTTTATATTAAATCATAATGGTCTTGAAAAGGATCGTTTTTTCGAGACGGGAAGAATTTAAATAAAATGTTCGAAGTGGCTTGCACTCCAAGCGGCGATCCACACAAAACTAATAGCGGTAATGGCTGAATGATAGTGGTATGTGGGGGTATACTCGGGACAGCATTTAGGTTGGGCACAGGTGCGGCTCTAGCCCACGGCATTTACAAAATATTTTTTTTCTCACTAATGCTTACAGATAGACCCCCTGTGCATTAAGACTTTTTGATCGTATATGATTACAGCTGCTACATATTATTATATTTACCTCTATATCTGATACACCCTGTATAGTAGGTGCCTGTGTAACAAGCGTGACGGACGCTTCAGGCCGAAGGAAACTTCGACCTCGTCGCTGAAGATGTTTACCGCAGTTGTGAACGAAACGTACGGAAGTAATTCCACAAGACCGCGGCTCAAAAGCCCGGAAAAACTTTTTACAGTAGATTCCGGCCGTGAAAACCTACGCAACACAATAAGTTATGATGTATTACCGAGACGGCCTTGCTTGAGCTCGTTCAGAGAGCTAAGCATGTCCTGAAAACTAAGTACCTAAGTTCTTTTATGCATCTTCCTGAACCTAGAGGGAACAATACTTCCGCAGCATGAATCTCCAAAGCATTGAGGAATGAAGGAATCGATGAAATAAGCTGTTGGTTGACAGACTGCATGCTTTAAGGGAGATCAGTTTACACAACCATCGTGGAAGAAACATTGGTGACACGGGTCGGAAGAAGATGTTCGCAGGGTAGGATTTTATCCCCCCTGCTGTGGAACCTGGTCGTGGACGAGCTACTAGTAAGACTCAACAATGAAAAACATAAAACTTTCGGTATACAGATGATGTTGTTATTCTGACGCAGGCTAAATTAACAATGAACAGAACGCTCTATAGATAATACAGAATGAATTGAGGAAGAGGGTCCTCCTCCAAGCGAAGAAGGAAGTTACATGGCCTTGGACCGCTAAGCTTACTTGGAATCAACGACTTCAAAGAATTAAAACTAGTGCGGAGACAACACTTATGTTGGCTAGAAGAGTTTATAGAAAAACATGGGGATTAAAATCAAATATGACATATCGGACATACATCACAGTGATCAGACTTACGATCACTTATGCGACTTCTGGTGTGGTGGAGAAAGATGCAGCAACAAGCTGTTGTACCTGAACTTAGCAAGATACAGAGATTTGCGTCTTTAATAATGGGGGCAATGAGGACTATTGCTACAGCAGCAGTGGGTTGTCTACTAGACCATCACTCCTCTCCATCTGGTAATATTAGAGGGTGCAAGAATGAGCCATTTCAGATTGCAAGAACTATCGAGATATGCAGAATTGGGACATAATAATATGGTACATCATGTGGAAGGGAACCTTTTGGGATTGATATCGGACCAAGTAATTTCGACATATCTTTCTAACAGATATTTCGAGATGAAAATCACGGATCGGATAAACTGGAATTGATCTAGTTACAGAGATAGATTCGGGAAATTGATCTGGGTTACAGACGGATTACAAACCACGAACGGGGCTGCAGCTGAAATCTATAGAAGGTGACAAACACAATGCTCACCCTTCTTCTACAAAAATATGTCACGGTTTTTCAGGCAGAGGCATATGCAACTGAAATCAACTAGAGAACTGATGAAAATAAGCGTATCTATATTGCAGCAGACAGCCAGGCGATACTGAGGGCACTACTGCAGCCTAAGATATAATCACGATTGGTTTCGAAATGTATTCGAGAACTGAATAGCCTGTCAGACCGCAATAAAGTGACTTTACTATGTGTACCCGGACATTCGTCCGATAGGTTAGCAAGAAAGTAGAACATCGGCTTCAGATGTAAGCCCAGAACCTGTTCTAAAAGTGTCTAAAGAACCAATACGACAGTAGGTAAGGAATTGAGTCAAGGAGAAACACAAAGAACACTGGGATACCATATCATAAATTAAAAATAAATATAGTTCTACGCACTGCATGCGGATCAGATAAATACACTTAGTTTTGACTGTAACCAACTTCGACATGCAACAGATGCAATGAACACTATCCTCATCCTTGCATCGAGTGTTTATTCTTGTTAGATGATGACTATATACAATCGACTTTATGTGTCTCCTCCTCTAACAAAATTTTTAGGCATGCCTACCAGAATGGCTATCACAATTTGGACAATTACTACAAATGTATTAAAACAATGAGATTAGATTAGATTAGATTAGGATTGGGGTGACCTATGGACCTGTTTCACCGCGACCTTTCAGATCTATTGTGATCCCCTTTTTTCCTAGAGGACGCTCTCTAATTATGCCCTCTTAATTAGGCCTATCATCCTTGAGAGCGACTTCTTTATATAGCTACTAGCTGTGGGGTTCTCCTCCCCCAATATTAGAAATCTTGTCCTCGCCAGGTTTTCACATTGGCCGCACATAGGTATTCTTCCTCCTCTTGGCAGTATCTGCAGGTTGCTTCGTCTTCCAGACCTATGTTATACATATGCCTATTCAGTCAGCAGACGTACAATCATTTTGACAGTCCTCCTGTCTTTATTCAGTAGATCTCTCGTGAATTCAGGCCTCTGCTCCTTTAGGAACTCTTTTGCTTGTCTTTGTTCCCGTGATTTTTGCCACCACTCTCTGGACTAATAATAAAACAATGGGACAAGTACCCCAAAAAAAAGTGTCCAGGCCAGAAGGGATGAACAAATATAATAATTCAATAGAATGGGCTGACAAACCAAGAAACCAAACGAGAAAATGACCATTGCGTCTAATTTTTCATGCAATACTACATATGGCGATCTGTAATAATTGGCTTAAATAAGCACAAAATTTCACATTAGTACCATGATAAGGAATAAGCGAATGCTGAATAAGGGAAGTACATGAATATACCACCTTCAAACTTCTCCTAGACCCCTCACCACAAACTGCACTAAACTGTACGTACGTTTCAAACGAAACCCTGAACTCTCCGAATTTCAGTGTTGTTTATGCTGATGATGATAGCTTTGCTATTGAAACGTACTGCTGTGGTTTATACACCCAATTACCGCTGAGTGTATTTTAAGTTGCGTATTATGGTTGTTGATTGTCCGATCAACTGATTTTCAATTTACCAAAAATTTTCACAATTTTGTTTTATTTTGTATAATTTTAGTTTAAGAGTTTATTGTATGTTTTTAATTTTGTAGTGTTAAGTTTATTTTTATTTAATCCATTCATTCAAATGCCTATCGTTCGCTTGTGTTGATTTTATGCGTATTCTATTTAATATTGTCGTTGTAATGTTTTACGTCTGCGTTGTACGAATTTTGAGAGAGGGATTTTTGTAAGAAAAGCAATTGTAGAATTTTGTTAAGGACTTCCTTGTTCGACTATTGACGTGAGTAGACATATTTTTGTATATCTTTGTTGCCATTTTGTAATTCATTTTATATTAAAAATTTAACATTTCTCCTATAAATATTGTAGTCAATCAAGGAATTTTTATTGTAATAATTGTTAATATATTAAAGTGTGCACTTTATAGATATAAGATCAATTATTATTTTTTTGTTTAGGAAGATTTATTTTAGTTTTTTCTCTCGTTTATTTTTAAAGAGTTAATTTTTCTGTTAATCTATTTTGCTGCATCATATTTATTTTTTAATCACCTCGTTTGGGTGAGTAGATGCATTGTTCTTTCATTTAGCTTTTTAATTTTTTGTAAATTTCTTGCATTTGTCTACGCTTAGATTATTTTAATTTGTGAAACCACGTGGATAGAAGTTCTAAGATATTGAATAGTCTTCCTGAACAAATAAAACCTTTCTTTTTTGCTTTGTATAGCAAATAGCATTGTCCTATTTTAATTTAGAGTCAAGTGCAGTTTTTATTTTAGGCCAGAACCTTCAGTTCAAGGTTTTTTTCTGCAGCATTGTAATTTAACCCGTTTTGTTGTAATAAATTGATTGTTTAATTAGCGTCACTGGGCTAAAAATTCTGTTCTTCTATTTTATTTTAAACCTTTTCAGTTTTTCGTGCTATTAAGAAAGTCTGATTTCATTTTCTCACAATTTACTTTTCGTGGTTAAATTAAAGTTTCAATTCGCGAGGGTAACTCTGAGTTTAATAGTTCTTTTGTTCATATAAAATCTTTTCCGTTGAGCTAGCTAAATTTATTTTTCTTTTTCATTTTAAATTCATTTTTCATTTATTTCAATTAGTGCACAGCAGTACGTCCGGTTTAGTGCAGTTTGTGGTGAGCGGTCTAGGAGAAGTTTGCAGTATTAGTGCTAGAGTTTGGAGTATTTTTGTCATACCACCTTAAATTCATATTATAGTTTACAATTGCTACCTTTGAGCGAATTAACAAACATAAATTATACAGAAGTAACTTCTTCAACTTGACGTGACTTACATTATCTTCATTTCTACAGCGATTAAATATATATCACATTAGCCTTACCGGATAAGTGATGCTATTTACAAAATATCGATCCAACAGCCTTTTACGACGGTATAAAACTTTAATGCATTGTTCAATGCCAGAATAAAACTGGAATGACAGTGTTTATACTATTATTAAATCATTCTTAATCTGGGTGCATTCTAAATTCTATTTTAGAGCAATTGTAGGAACGTCATGAACAACAATAAAAAGATATTACGATCATAACATCCTCTTTGAACCGACCCATCAAACCTGAAATGTTTGAAATCGCCATAATTTCCAGGCATGCATAAAATGTGCATTTGCGCTATTGTAAACCGATAACTCTTTACAATAAATGCAGTGAGTATTACGCTATGTGGTCTTTTATGTATGTATTTTCAATAAACATCAACGCGATAATTGTTTAAATCAATATGTGCAATAAATTAGTCAATGTAGAACACAATCGCGCACCAGACAGTCGCTCCAATCACGTTATACGGCATCGAGTGCAAAATTGGACGCAATGTTTGTTTCAATATCGATGATATTTTTTTTCTGGAATTATAATAAATAACAATGGCGCAGGTTGATTTGTGTGTGTGCGTTTGCATATAATTGAGACCTACACGAATGGCTAATTTTTATTTGTATAACTATTTGTCATGCGCTGATAAGCAGACACGATCCTACTATTAACTGGCTAATTGAAAAAATGGCATTTATAGCAAAAAATCAAGTGTTTAATGTATTGCGAGAATCCGTATCGCTGCTGTAGGATTGGTCTTTATTGTTCTTGTTATTCCTAAATACGCAAACCTCTGTATTTTGCCAAGTTCAGTTGTAGCAGTTTGTTACTGGAACTTTGTCCATCAAACCAGGGATGTGTGTGTCTAACCACCGTGGTGTATGTCCAATACATCATATTAGGTCTTAAACCCCTAGTTTTGCTGTCACAGAAAGTAAAATTTCTGTGACAGCTTTATTTATTCACTGTAATTTTAGGGGTCCAAAATGTCTATAATCCCCAAGCTAGAATGGACCACAAAAAGACCAATGCACTGTAAAAAATTACGGTAATTTTGCCATGGTAAATCAGAAATATTACGTTGTGAAATAACGTTGTGAATTTTCCACAATAAATCATGTAAACTCTGTTTTACATGTTTTTTCTAGGATATTTAACATCAAAAAAGAAATTTCGGTAAAATTTATAGCTTTTTCATGTAAGTTTAAGATGTAACAAACGTTCAAAAGGAAAATACAGGAAAAACATGTACAATTTTGTATTTATTCTCAAAATTTACTTAAAAGTGTAAAATTGACATTTTTTTGGGGTATTTAGTGCACTTTAAAAGTAATTTTACTAGTGAACTATTAATTTTGCTGTAAAAATATGAGGATCTTTCATATTTATTTGTTTTTACTTGAATTTTCGGGTAAAACTATAGATATCATGGAAAATACGAAATTCATACGCCGCAATGTGGTTGGTTATTGGATTATTTATCTGTGCGCGTAGGTAATTCTATTCATTTGTCGAACTTATTATTGGCTCAATGATATCATGTACGTCACAAACAATCGTAGGTTTCGCGTAAGCGTGTTCATTCTTGATCCCTGGTTGAGCGATTCAGTATGACTATTAGCTATAAAAGAATTAGTAAGTTGCTGCTCTCTTTATAAAAATACATATGAAATTACTTCAGTGTTCGGTATATAGAGTTCATATAAATATTACATACGAATTTTACAGTGCAATTTTGAAAAAACGCATCAGCATGTGAAATTTACTAGATGGTAGAAATTTTACCTTATGAAGCAAATTTACTTGTCAAATTGTAAGCAACTTTGTTACCAACGATTTTACATGTAATTTTACTGCAACTTTTTTTACATTATTTTTTTATATGCGACAAACTTTAAGAGCTGATTCCTGAGGTTATTTTGATCATAAAAGTTCATATGAATATATGTTCAAAACGGTTTGGTTTAAAGTTATTGAATGTTTAATAATAAAATTATGAACTATGACTAACACGATATAATATCACAGTTGTTCTTGAAAAACTATTGTGTTGAGAGGGGATTGTTTATTTGTCATTTCAATATTTGTTAATAGTTGTCAGAGTATTCATCCAGTTTATTGCCAGTTTCTGTTTTCTAAAATGAATTACGCGAATGCTGAGATGTGTGATATGCATTTCGTTTACGGTCTTGCTAATGGAAATTCGCGTGCTGCTAGACGTCTTTATGAAGAACGATACCCGAACCGTAACATCTTGCATCATGTCTTCACCAACGTCTTAGTGAAACGGGAAATTTTAAAAAACGGACGACTGATAACGGGCACCCATCTACAGTGAGAACGCCACAAGTTGAAGAAATGGTACTAAATGAAATTGAGGAACATCCTACTACAAGCACCAGAAAAATTGCGTTTGCTTTAATTAAACATTAGTCAGGCCACAGTTTTGGAGAATATTGAAAGATCAACTGTTGTATCCATATCACATTCAACGGGTGCAGGCACTTTTACCGGCAGATTTTCCGCAAAGAGTGGCTTTTTGTCAATGGATGCAACACAAAATTGCACAAAATCCTGACTATTTGGCTCAAATATTCTTCACCGACGAGGCTACTTTCTCTAGAAACGCGATTATTAATTTTCATAATAATCACATATGGGCCGAAGAAAATCCGCACGAACTAGTGAATGCCCGTCATCAACATCAATTCTCTGTCAATGTGTGGGCCAGAATTGTTGGAGATCACTTGATAGGTCCACATTTTTTACCGATACGGTTAAATGGCGAGGTATACCGCAATTTTCTTGTAGAGGAGGTACCACTACTGCTGGAAGAAGTTCCGTTGCAATTAAGATTACAAATGTATTTTATGCATGACGGTGCTCCAGCGCATTTTAGTTTAGTTGCTCGCGAGTTTTTGGGCAATACGTATCCAGATCGGTGGATAGGACAGGGAGGTCCACAACCGTGGCCTCCTCGGTCTCCAGACTTAAATTCTTTGGACTTTTTTCTCTGGGGTCACCTTAAATCATTAGTTTATACGACTCCCATTGAAAATGTCGATGAACTGAGAAATCGTATTATCGCAGCTTTTCAAACAATTCGAAATACCCCTGGTATTTTAGAACTGACTCGCCAGTCAATACGACGGAGGATAGAAGCTTGTATTGCAGTTGGGGCGGTCATTTTTAACAGTTAGTATAAGTTAATTTTGTTTTTACTAATTATTTTGTTTAATTTATAATAAAAACATTAATTATGTTAACTTACTATTAAACATTGTACAATTTTAGAACTAAGCGATTTTGGACATATGTTCTTATGAACTTTTATGATCAAAAATAACCCCGAGAATCAGCGCTTAAAGTTTGTCGCATATATTGAGAATCACCCTGGTACTAAATAGCTTGCCAAGATACAAATAGATCTGGCACAGACTGCATTAAACAATTTAAAAAAAGAAACAGGTTTAGAGCGCTCCTAAAGAAAAATCGTCATTACTCCCATTAATGAATATTTTTGTTCTTGACTATACACATTTTTTGTCGTTTTTGTTTCTTCTATTTGTTTTTCTGTAAATTATTTATTTCTAAAATTTTGTTTGTTGTATTTTACATTTGTATTTTGACACATTGTGTCCAGTATTACTGGCCCAAACAATATGAAAATAAACTAAACTGAACTAATGTCAGGGACATGGGTTCGAGCCCCACGTTGGGCGCCAAAAATTGTGATTTCTCCCTTAAGGAGGAATAAAAAAAAATGAACAACGAAAAAATAACTGTCTGCAATGATTTGAAAACACCTGCTCCTTCCCTACATAAGCCTTACCGTCATGCACAGAAATCGCCGGCTCGATAAAAATTAAAATAACACTTCAAAAAGGCGCCACGCGTTTCAATTAAAAGCCAGGAAGACGGAGTTTCAAACCGTCAGAGATATTATTACCGACCTAGATACATTGCCCCATATAGTCGTCCTGCAATAACATAAAAGCATATTAACTAGAAGCTTACAGAAAGGAAAGAAAACGTCAACAGCAACAACAACAAACGCGTATTAACAAACGCATTGTGTTTCAAAAAGTGGCCGGCCGTTTCACGGGACGTTACAGAGAGAAGCGTAGGTAAACACCATAAATTTAAATGACTCCACGAATCTACACCAGTTCGGAACGCGTTCGTGATGTGTGCGTGGATCTTCAGAGCAGCACACACAGAGGAACGCGCGCTCAATCTCTCAACCATATCACACACTCTGACCGCGAGAAGCTCAGTGCTTCACCGTTCTTCTACGCGAAAACACGGGGAGGCCACCTATATATACCGTATCTCCTCTTATATACATACAAACCGAACTCTCGCAGGAAAGTTCAGGAACGAGCTTCTCAGCAACAGTACACACGTTTAAAAGACCGGACAGCACGACAAACGCGCTTCCTAACAACTTTATCCTGCGAAGCTGATGCTCCTTTGGCTTCGCTGATAGTTCGTATATAACATTTAAACGGTCGCAGGTTATTCCTTATAATTTTTGCTTCCTTTTCTACCTTCTTTGTGACATTAAAACGATTTATATTAGACATTAAAATATGTTTAGTGTTAAAAAGGATTAGACTGATAATATAGTTGGTTTTTGGGGTAATTATTACTTGCGAAATATTGAAGAAGTTCCTCAACATAAACGAGATGCTACTACTCAAGGTGTTATTTCTCTATTTGGTAAGTCGTTTAATCATATATAATATATAAAACTAACATACAACTTAATTTTTTCATTCAATCGTAAAAATATATTATCAAGAATGTCGAAAAACTACCATAAACAAACATTTAAATTCCTGCGAATAAAATTTTGTCCGCATCGAATGCCATATACATAACACATTTTTTTCATGACAATTTTAATCTTAACATAAACAAATATTAGAAATTTAATTATGTGTACAAAATAATTTCACTTTCTGCGTCCCATATTAATTTACACGAAATAACGTCTGAAACGTTCTCGCATTACCCAAAACAATCTTTTTATTGCCGCTGATAAAGCGATATAAAATCCTCCGAAATTACGGAGTTTACAAGAATGTGGCGCCTTTTATATCGAGTCCCCCGGCTTAATTTATCAGTTTAATGTGAATAAGTTGTGTTGGCTCCCGATTTAGAGTCGTTTTGCTTTTATTTCTTCGCTAACGCTGAATATATATATTTACAAATTCACTTTAATGTTATAATGTTATAAAAGGGTAGAAATTGTAATTTTACTGGATATTAAAGAGTGTTTCATTAAGAGGAAATTCCTCTATAATTCGTAAGAGGTAACAGATAGGATAAAAGTTTTTTTTTAATAAATTTTTGTAAGAATATTTATTTTTCATAACATAAAAATTATCGGTATTTGTACAGGGTGATTCGTAACCTGGATGCATCCGTCAATTTTATTGTCTTAAATACTATACTCCCATGTTTACATCGTTATTGCATTTTCAAAAATATCAGTGAATTTAGCACAAATAAGATATACAGGGTGTTACGAAATTCGTGGACGCCGACTGTGGGATGACGTTATAAGCATCAAAAACTGAAACAATTTAATTTGATCAATATTTTAAAAAAAATATGAAAAGAAAATGCGTAAAACTTCTTAATATTAAATAATTGAAAATGTATAGCACTTTATTTATGAAAAGCTAAATAATTACAAATCATCCTAACTCCCTTCCTCTACCTAAAAGGTACTACACGAAGCTACCTATTCTAAGTATTATACAGGCTATTCCACGTAAGTGGTTCATTAAAAGTTTATGATGTTCTACTGTTTATTTATATTTGAGATTTTGGCACCATTATCTGTTCGATTTGGAACCATAAATGTGAAATACCTTAACCAAAATATCACTTCCGGTTGACCGGAAATGGGCGTCAACTTTATTATTTTAAATAGAATGATATAATTTTCTTTACACTTTTGGATTCTACGGCCATAAATACGTCAGTCTCTATTAGCTATTCCTATAGCTGCATGTTGCTGTTTTTGAGTTATTTAAGATTTTCTTTTTTTTTTAGTAATAATCATTGCCTTATTCAGAAATCTCGGTTAATACTGCAAGTAGGGACTCCAATTTGCTATGTTATGAATGTAGATGTAACTCTAATTAAAATACAGGGTGCTCCATTCAAGAAAATTGAGTTTTCTGCATTCGAAAATATGTCACTTTGTTTCTCAGTTTTGAACACCCTGTATATTAGAATGCGAAGTGTGCGTACCATTTCTTAGAGTTACATCTACATTCATAACGTAGCAAATTTGGAGTCTCTACTTGCAGTATTAACCGAGATATTAATTTCTCAATAAGGCAATGTTTAAAAAAAGAAAATCTTAAATAACTCAAAAACAGCCACATGTAGCTATAGTAATAGCTAATAAAGACTGACGTATTTATGACCGTAGAATCCAAAAATGTAAAGAAAATTATATGATTCTATTTAAAATAACAAAGTTGACGTCCATTTCCGGTCAACCGGAAGTTATATTTTGGTTAAGGTATTTCACATTTATAGTTCCAATCGAACAGATAATGGTGCTAAAATCTCAAATATAAGTAAATGATAAAAGATCATACTATCATACATCTCTAACTAAATACATAATTTCTAGTGATGGGCGGATTCGAATACTTTTAAGAATCGAACACTTTAGAATTAAGAACTTTTAAGAATCGAAACATTCATTCGAATACTTGAGTACTCGAATACCGACGGCAAACTTCGCGATTCCACATTGTTCTCGAGAACTTTAGTAACTATTCGAATACTTGTTCTCGAATTGTGTTCGGCTGCGCATATAGTTGTGTCGGCAAATCCTGCGATCCATTCTCGAGAATAGATTTCGAAATCGTGCTTCTAAGTTCTAATAGGTGTATTATTTATTATTTTCATTTGACTGGGACACCGTCAGCTTCTTTTTTTATCGGTAAAATATAATATTAGAGTGCATTCCGATTTTAAAAGTAGCAGGATTATTGACTGTAGAATTATCAGATGATAAGTACCCCACACTTTCACTGGTAATTCCACTTATCAACGCAATGATCCACAAAATCTAAATTGGAAACACCAAAGTCAGAATCTAATAAATTACTATAGAAAACATCTGTTAAGCGAGGTGAACCGTCGATTAGGATCATTTGAAATAAATAAATTAACAGCAAAAGCAACATATTTGGATCCACGCCTTAAGACAGTGGCATTCAGTGTTCAAGAAAATGCTGAAAACGCTCAGAGGTAAATCACGGAAGCAATTTCTTAGCAGAAGCGATTCCAGATACTTCTGAGGGACATACTCTATGGTCTCATTTTGATGACAAAATAACACACTTGCAGAAAACTACATCGGTGCATATTACGATAGATTTTCAACGCTATTTAGAAATCCCAAATCTTACACGCAAAGAAAATCCATTAGGTTTTTGGAAATTGCATCGGTAGACGTTCCCCAATTATACCGACTTCAATCAAAATATCTGTCAATTCCTCCGACATCAGTGCCATCCGAAAGAGTCTTTTCGAAAACTGGACAGTTGACGAATATGCGTCGGAACCGTTTATTATAGGTTTGTTCGAACGTGCAGTTCGCGAACGGTTCACCATCATGTGAACCAATCAGACAACGCATTCCAGTTCGCGAAAACTCCAATCTGTTCTCTGATTGGTTCACGTGATCACGAACCGTTCGCAAACTGCATGTTCGAACAGCCGTTATAAAACATCTGGAGGAAATATTTTCTTCTAAATAGTTACTTACAGTGTTGTTTTTTATGTTATTTTAGGAATATTTGTTTAATGTATAGTAGCTTGTTTATTTTTTTGCATGCATTTTTTAATATTTAATAATAAATATTAAAAAAAAATATTTTTCTGTTATTATATTCTGAAGAACACTTCAGGTAGTATATACACATTTGGCCAGTGAGCATTTATAATCGGGGAATAAATATGCATAAAAACCCACCGTTGTTGCCGAGCATTGTAAACTCACACGTGCGGAGGGAATTGTGGAGTACAAATTATCGGTATGATTTGGCAATGTGCTATTATAGTAATATATTGGAAGTCGCATTCAAAGTGATACAATTCCATACCGGTATATTATGCAAGCACCACAAATTTCTGCAAATTTTAAAATTTACGTCCCCTAAATTCCAATACTGTTTGTAGAAATGACAATCTGATAATACAAATTTATAAAAAAATAAAAATAATAAGAAATAAAGCGATTCACTCTATTTCTTTAACTAAATGATGCATTCAAATAAAATCAATACAGCTATTGGATCTCGAGAACCGAGAATTAACATACGAGAACAAAGATACTGCTGTGTACTGACAGATAGAATTGAAAATGCAAAAATTAATTTTAAAATTAAATCAAGAAAATAAATTAACAATCAATTTTATTATTCAAATAAATTACAAATTTGTGCAGAAAAAAAAACCTTGAACTGAGGGTTCTGGCCAAAAATAAAAACTCCACTTGACTCTAAATTAAAATAGGACAATGCTATTTCCTATGCAAAGCAAAAGATTTGTTTGTTCGGGAAGATAAGCCAAAATCTTTCACTTTCAATCCACGTGGTTTCAAAAACTAAAATAAACTCGTGGACAAATGCAAGAAATTTACATTAAAGCAAAAACTAAAAGCAAGAACAATGCTTCTGCTCACCCAAATGAGGTGACTGATAATTAAAAATGAATCAGCAAAATTGGAAAACAGAAAATTAACTCTTTAAAATATAATGAGAGGAAAAAAACTAAAAATCTATCTTCCTAAACAAAAAAATAATAATCGATCTTATATCTACTACGTGTACACGTTAATACATTAACAATTATCACGATAAGAATTCCTTGATTGGCTATATAAAATTAAATCAGAAATGTTAAATTTACTAAATCAAAATGGATAACAAAATGGCAACAAAGATTAAAAAATACGTCTACTCACGTCAATAGTCGAACAAGGAACTCCTTAACAAAATCTACAATTGTTTTTCTTACAAAAATCCCTCTCTCAACATCGTACAACGCAGTCGTATTACAATTCACCGACAAAATTGAATAGAATCCGCATTAAATCAATAGTAGCAAACAATAGACATTTTGATGAATGGAATAATTTAAACAAACTTAATACTTAATTAATTAAATCAAACAATTATAATAACTCTTAAACTAAAAATTAATCAAAAACAAAATTATTATGAAAATTCTCGGTACATTGAAAATCGGCTGAACGAGGAAAACAAAAACTACAAAACTATGCAACTTACAATACACACAGTGAAAATGAGTTGTCTAACCAGAGCAATACGTATACTTTCTTTCGAATTTAAAGATCGGTGCATATGAATATGAGAACGAGAACTGACATCCGCGAATATGTATTCGCATACTTTCATTTGAACTCAAGACTCGGCGCATCTAAGTACGAGAACCGAGAATGAGTGTATTCTCTTTCATTCTCACAGAGTCTGAAGCTGGTATCTCCAATATTGATCCAAATTTTTTACAAGTGATTTTTCAATGTAGAATGCCCTGATAGAAGAGCTGTTACGGTACCAAAATAATTCCTTCTGACCTGCAGTCAGCTTTCTTTGTTGACGGCCCCTTTATAAAAATTATTCCAGTATTCTATGTGTTTCTTCTAGACTGAAAACCTCACCTGCTCTCGTGCTGTATTTTTAGACACTCTAAGAACAGGTTTTTGACCTTTATATGAAGCAGATGATCCCTTTCTTGCTAACTCATCGGCTTTTTCGTTTCCTTCGATCGCCGAATGTCCGGGCACTCACAGTAAAGTGACTTTATTGCTGTCTGTCAAGCTATATACATTCCCAAACCAGTCTTGATATCTTAAGGTTTACTGTGCCCTCAGTATCCCTTTGGTGTGCTTAACAAAAATCAAAGCATTGTAAGCACATACAGGGCGTTCTATTTAAAAAAAAAATGAGATATCCCCAATTGAAATTGTCCGAATTTTCACATTAATGACAAATACGCGGTATATTAAATTTGAAGTAAAAACACATTTGTCAGTGTGACCTGCACTATGATACTTCATTTCAACTTGATTCATTTATTCCAAGTGGTAGTAAAATTACTTGCTCATACAATGCAAGTGGTACAATTTTTAGAAAATCGAAGATATTTTGGAAATTAAACGGTTTAGGCCTAAAGTATTTTATATCTTTACTTGAAAATTTTATGATAATTTTAAAAATAAAATAATAGTGGGGGTATTGTAATGGAAGGCTATACCCAGATTACGAAACACCCTGTACAAATGCTGAACATTTATAAAAACTCCCACATCTGTTTTTGCTTACGCGTTATAAAGGAATTTTCTCCGGAAAGTAATTCGACATACACAACATCCCTTTTTAAATTATGAAAACACAAAATGATCTGGAATTAGTTTTAAACGCATACACCTTAAATTATTGGCAATATCTTTCAAAATAATCCTAATAAATTTGACAATACTAATACCCATTGCTTATTTTAGACACAACTTAAGTGACTAACAGACCCAACTTTACTGAAGATAAATCAATCTGAAGATAACATGTAATAGGTTATATGAATCCGTATGCCTGATTTATATCGCTTAAATGGTCCCAATTCTTGTTCAAAATTTATGTCTGAAGGTGTACGTAACTGACACAGAATTCTATATTTATATCTGATAGATACATATTTAAGTTTTATTTTACACATTTCACATATACGGACTATTAAATTATAGGAAATTTATACGTTTTGTTAAAAATTCCAATGGAAGTTTTCGATAGTAAAATATGTGACAGCAACGGCACCTAGATTAAATAATTTATCAAGGGTACTTTGTATCTTCAATTGTAACTGTTAAAAAACTGTCCTTTTTCGTTAGAGTATATTACTCAATGCTTCTGAATCATAACTGTTTTATATTTATTTAATATGTAATTATTTAACTTAAATTATTGTATAAAAGTCATTTCTCTGGTCAGTTATTAATATACAAAACAGGCATGCATATATTTTTAGTGTAAATTGCCAAAAAGAAAACGAAAATCATGGAGATTTCTAGGGATGATTTGACCCCCTAAACATGGCGGAAAGAAACGATTTGCGACACTCGATGGGTCAGCGATTGTAACCTTTTTTGTGAGTGTGTTTTCAAGTTTACTATGAGCGCCTGCTACACTATTGAAAATATTACGGTGTTGGCGTTAATTTTGCGCTAGTCAAATATTTTAGTGTTGATTTTTACAAACTTTGCCAGACGAATTGACTACATGTGTTTAGTAGAACAGAAATTACTAGAATTTGGTGTGAATTCTTTGTTCAGATATGAGGATTTACTATTTTCTCTAGACATTCAGAAGCATCAACCAATCAGAATTTTTCCCTCGGATAGAAATATAGAAACCCCACCTAATCTAATACAGTATTGCATTATACGCACCACCTGCATTGCACGTTTATCTGTTTTCGAGTTTGTTTCTGCGTATTAACATATCCAAACAAACCACCAAAATGTGACTGACCTGCAAAGTGTAACCTTGTGTTATTTAAACGTTAATTCCAATGGCATAAAAAATTTCAACATCTTAAGAGATGTATTGGGAACAACTATTTACGTAATTAGTTCAGATTTGAATCAAATAGCATAAACATTCACTTAATTTTATAATGTTTCTCAAAAATCATTTTAAAATTAGTACGTTTAGTTGAAACCAAAACTTTTGAATGAGTGATTCTGTATATTTATAATTGAGAAAACGTCTTAAAGAGAGAATATTATAGCACTAAGAAATAGGAGTTGCATATTAAAAAGACGTTGTGTTTAGAAAACGGTGTTAAATCATCCAATAGATCGCATTCATTTAGTTAAACAGCTAGTAAATTTGTCTAGTCTAGATCAAATAAAATGTGACTAGAAGTATATCATAATTCCACGTGTTAGTTGGACAAAATAACCCCTTAGCAATAGACAATACTTGACTATCTTTGTTCGTCAAATTTAAACTTCTATAGTTCTCGACAAAATAACACGAAAACAGTGTGGACCTCTCCTGACTATTAAATTAGTCAAAAAAGTGTTAAAATTTTCAACAGTGTAGGGTATTCGCTGATTAATACTAGTAGACATGTTATTTATTAGCAATTATACTCATGTATCAGAATACTTTTTCTCAAGTACTTAGAGAAATTTGATATTATATTACAGAATATTGTTACACCCATCTTCCCGTAAGATCTTGGAGACATCTCAGTTTTGTTCTGCCACCAATTTCCTAAGCGGTATTCTAATGAGTGATTAAAAAAGCCTAAAATCTGCCTGAACTGCTTCATCAGTTATTATACGCCCACTCTGGGTAACACAAACACATGGGACTCAATTATTGCCTACTAAATAGGTATTCGAGTTTGCTCATAGAGTTTATAATATAAAGTAATTGGAAACCATTGAATCCGACATCAGAAGAGTGTATTTTGTAACAAAAAAAAAACATCGACTTTTATTAGATGGGCATGACTCAGAAAAAGATGGATAAATAATTAATTTTACGAGCAAATTATTTGCGTGACTAATATTTGCGTAATAGTGGTAGTATGATATTCTTAGAACTGTGTATACATATAAATATTTTTTTTTTCTGTGTGTAGTAAACGAGTAAATATGTAAGATACCGATTTATTTGTGAATTAACCCACTTGCTACTAGAAAAGATTAAAAAATCATTGGAATTCTTTTATAGTTTTAGCATTAATTGCAAACAAATTTGTGGTTCTATTGTTTGACAAAAAGTTCTTTATATTTATCCTGGTCCATCGAAATGCACTGTCCCACAAAGGCTGAGGGATAGACGGTATTTGGAAACGCAGATACCCATTAGTCAAATAATGTTAATCGATGTAATTATTCGAATAACAAAATTACCTATAACATTTACCAGATTGAAGAAGGTGTTGATAACACGATTGTTAGGGAACATCTTTATAGTTTCTATATTTCTTATACTATTCGATAATATTGAAGTCTCTGCTGAGGTTAATTAAAACATTGCAATATCGGCTTTGCGCAAGTACGTATTTATGTGCCTATATGTGTTAATATACTAGATTTTTAAGCGGTTTACGAACTTTTAGTACGTATCAAGTTACTTCATTGACAACGAGAACATATCTACGATGTTTGTGGTATTAAAACTGAATATGTACCTACTTCAGCGATTGGGTAATTGCTGTCACATTCAATTTTACGGTGCATGTTTAAGTTACTTACTAACACTTTTATTGCAAAATCGCTGCATATCATTTTATTAACTATTACCACAATAATAACATATGCCTCAGAAGTTTTCGGAAGAAAGATTTCCAATAAAATTAATTTATAGGAAGTATATGATCCGATTCAGTTGCCGTTTGAAACAAAATGTACACACAAAAAAATAATTACTCAATTTGAATGTAAATGCATCACATTGAATATAACATAACTTCCTATATAAGTAAGAAGATGATGTATTTACATTGAGAATAAAATTTGTTCAGTTTTCCAAACCCGTGAATTTGTTAGACGAAACAATTTTTTAGTTCAAATGTAATCAATATACAAAAATCATTATGAACATATAATATTTTCACCACAAGAATAATTATTTTAGATTTGAGTAAATAGATTTTCTCAACTGGAAACAATCATATTTATGCCTTAATAATTTATGTACACTTGATAGAAGTATATAAAAGTATTTTTGAAGTGTTGCCATTATTTGCTTCCAAAATATAAGTATATTGAAATGATAATATTTACCTGCTAGCATTTCTAGTATTCAAAGGTAATAATTACCTACTAATTTTGTGTCTGTAACACCAAAACATCTCGGTAGGGGAAAATTAATAAATAAAGAAATATTATGTAATTAAATAATTTACCGTCATACTTATATTTTACAATGTTTTAGGAGAAGTAGCGTATCGGGATACTTCAGGAGTGCGCCAAGGATCATTGAATGCGTAGATGGTATAGATTGTTATGCGTATCGTCGTTGCGACCAGTGTTTTCTCGGGATACTTCCCACTCACCTGGGCCCGGTATCTAGTCGGCGTTGGTTACTGATATAATTTCAATCAGTATAATAATTTGCTGGTATTATCTACTGAAAACTAATAACTAGTAAATACCTACATATGTTTATTAATGTACACACCCTACCATGTTCATATATTATCGACACAATGGAGCTAATTATTTTAAAGTTTTTTAAACCAGTAATCATTTAATATTAGATAACACGTACGTACTTACCTTCGAATAGTTGAAGAAGTTGGAGATTGGTGGGGCGAGTACCTAAGGCGATATTGTTAGGATCTTCAGAGAGCAAGATATTGCGGTTTAGACAATATATCAGACAATGAAAGAGTGCCTTGTATCAGTTTACCTAAAAATGGAAAATCCATAGTTTTGAGGCGATTTAATGAGCGAATTAAAATTTATTTATATAGCAAAGAACAGATTGGGAATGTCAGCGCGTAAGTCATCTAAAAGATTCCATATTTCACACTCGACTGTTAGTCGGACATAGCCAGAAATAATCTAAATTATCGTAAAAGGAAGAATGGGTTCGAGATACACCGCCACTCAGTTGAAAAGAATTCCTAGGTATTGCCGTGTTTTGAGACGCATTCATTTGATGAAAAATATTTCATAATGTCCAACTCGGAGATCAAAGGCAATGACTGTTTCTACATGGACAATGTACAAGACGCTCCTGACAAACTTAAATTCAAAAGCAAAGTCAAGTTTGAAGATAAAAAAATGTTGGTGTGCTGTACCTAATCAGAAGTTGGTGTTTCACAGCTACATGTTGGACGTGTTAGAGGTGATGCCACGAACGTAGACAGTCCCACATGAAAATGTCTCACAAAACTTCGAAATTTTATAATTACACATCGCCAGAAAAACAAGAGACTGTTTAGCCACAAATGGCATCAACTTTTTTTTACGGTGACAGATAACTCTGCAAATGTTCCTCACATTGAACCAAAAATGGGTCCTGAAACAATGAAAAAAAAACATTTTTTACATAAGATAATGCATTAAAATTTAGTCCAAAGAACGAGTTCATTAAATCGATGAAAAAGATGACAACGAAAGTCATTAATTGTATTAATGAAACCAACATCATTGAAAATTAAATGATAGCTTGATGGGCTCAATGAAATAGGTTATTGTTGTAACGAACACCAGTCTTGTTTTTACAACTTTATTTGGTTCACTAAATGACCACGAATTATCAATTCTATGTATAAACTCCAGTAGAATAATGAAGAAAGGCGTCAATACAATGAACCTTAGGTACTTGTTGATATGCTAATCGCAAGTGGTTGACCTAATGTATTTTTATTCATAATTTTAATAAATTTTAATTATTGTTATAGTGTAAACTTCTAATTAAGATAATGAACTTAATTCATTGATGCAATCATCACAGTTCATTCGCTTAGTTCACTGTTGAAGAAGTATTACAGCTTTATTTAATTGGATTGCAGTAAAAGCAATATTGAAAGATTGATATCAACAGTTGGTGATTAACAAAAAAAACATCAAAAGAAAATGCCTAAACAAATAACCGTAAGAATGCCACCATGGCAAGGGGTCATGGTCCATTGTAGATGAATCACCATATAAGCAGAAAAGGGAATAGAAAAGCGAGTTTTTGCCTACCAAGCGTCTTTAGCATTCCTCCAAGGACAAATTCACTCTCATCAGTATCTTGTCTCAAGTCTTAGTAATTTAATTACTGCCGTACATCTTTTATTAAGGCATGATATCTGTTCGTTTTTGCAATAAATTGCAAACCATTGAACTAACGAAGAAGGAATCGTCCATGTCTAGCACTTTTCTCGGTGCAAGCAAGGCCCATTGAGGAATTTTGGTCACTTTTGAGCAGAAAGGTTTGTGGTGGAGGTTGGGAAGCCCAAAATGAGAAGTAATTAAAACACACACTAAAAATTCTTTCGTGGTAAAAATCACTTTTTCTGATAATTTTCCGCACATAAATGAGGGTAAATATATAGAAACTTAAGGAAAATGTCAAAATGTTAGAAATTGTTGCATAACAAAAAGTATTTTACGTGAATATTAAGGGAAATTTCTTTATTTTTATCTTTTATTATTTGCCAGATAAATATTTCTTAGGAACTGTTGCTCGATTGCATGTGGAGAGGCACGGGCAACTGACGTGTAGTGTTTCTGGGTAAATATTAGAAACTTTCATAAGTTGTTTGTTCAGAAATACTGAACTTTTCTTTCTAATTTTACTTTTAAACAAGTAAAACTTCTCTGGAAATTATCACTACATGAGAAATTTTATTCATGAGCATTCCAGACTACATGAAAAAATCTTGGAAGTTGCCCACATTTCGAAATTTTACCATGAATATTCTGGGTTATATGAAAAAAACCTTCTTCGAAAAATTACTTATAGTTAGAAATATTACTTCTAAAAGTAAAATGCCTGTACGGTTTCAGAAAATTCGGGAAGTCAACGCTACCGTTCATAGACTGATGAGCGAAGTGAGAAATTGTTGTTAAAATGTAAAAAAAAAAAACAGAATAAATAATGTAACTTTTTCTTTTTTCAAACAAATGCCAAGCATTTACTTGTCTGTTCACTTAGAAAACGTAGTTAATAAAAACTTATAGGTGTTTATACCATAACAGCCAGAAAAATTACATAGATACTTTTAAAAATATATTTTACAAATATTTTTCGTGAGAGGTTTTTGAATATATTTTTCATATTTTTTTCTAAATATAGATAAAATATTCGATTAAAATATTTATTCCATATTTTAAAATTAATGTAAGCGCTATATTTTTTCTAAAAGTATTATATGAAAATTGAGATTTTTTATCAATCTATTTAATTTGTCAACATGAACAAAATTGTTCTTGTTATTTAGAATGTATAACGTCGATAACGCAAAGTTGAAACATACATAGAGTTGTCTAAAAGGCAAGAACTTGTTTTTTCACACTCACCATACAAGTTAATAATCAATAATTCTGGCATCTTTAAGGCATACTGAAGGTTTATCAATTAATCACTATTTTTTAATTGAAGTGTTCTAAATAAAAAACAAACGTATTTATTATCATTTTATTTGAATAAGCCAATAAAAATGAAAATACTTATTTTTAAGTCTAGCCTTGGCTGGTGCCAGGTTACAACCCTATGCCTTTTTTCATATCTTCGGTAGTGGCGCTCTCATGGCGTTTCTTGTGCCTCTAAAACAATGCCAATTGTATTAGATCATACCATGAATAAAACATCGTACAACATTATCAACACCTACTAATACATTTGAGCATTTACAATAATTGGAGTGGTAGCTACATTCTAATACTTACGATACTTATTTTTTACTTTATTTCATAATATTTGAAAACATTCTACGTACAAACAATAAAACACAGAACGTATTCTAACCTCTATTTGAGGTTATGACGCTTATCTACCGAGATGAATCTCTTAAGCAAATCAACTAGCAATTTATCTGGTAGATGCAGTACATATATGATGCATAAAATCCTACAATTATATTATTAAACGATTTCTGTACATAGCGATTATTGAGCATTCCAATTATCTTATAAACGCCATGACATGTTCAAAATTTTGTTTACCTCGTAGTCACCACAAAAACTAAAACACACCCCGCAACAATTAATTACACAGTTAACCCTAATCTGCCCTAATCGTATACTATTATAAACTAAAACATGTAACGGACAAACGAATGAAAACGTTGATGATAAGCACGTGCGCGTATGCATTCTATGTACCTAATCCATAGACGCATAAACAATACTAAATCATATAACACCGGCACCGTAATGAATAGAGGTGTTGTGTTGACGTTCGCAACTTACAAATATTACAAATAATATAATACAAAACGCAGATATATTAATAGAAAAGTTACAGCGCTCAACTTAGATACTAATTAAATCGTATTAGATATATATTATCTAATTTAATCTTTAAACTATCATTTTAAATACTACGTACCTACTTAATATGTATGCATATTTTACCCATTTTATATTATTCGTCCTACGCACCAAATGTACAAAAGCAAAAATTCAATCTTTTTTTTTTTATATGAAATAAATATTTACAGAAATACAAAGCAAAATATTCTTGCAGAGTTATGAAAAATATATTGAGAAAACATTTGCAATAAAATATTATTAATGCTACATAACATATATATTTTTTAAATGTTTTCCTAATATATTTTCTATAATATATTTTATGCATATTATATTAATATAACTAATATTCAAGAAAGATTTAATATTTTTTTAAATATTTATAAAATATGAAATAAATATAGTTTATCACTGGGGTAGCATGTAACTGATTAGTAATAATACTTCATAATAGAATTATGTAATGTATGTTATATTTAATACATTAATAAGTTTATCAAATTTATCAATAAGCCGTATTATTAATAAATATATTCCTAATGTATATATATATATAAAGTTTATTAATAAAATCATTAAACAAACATTCATTATTTATTTATTAATAGCTACAAAGATGCTTAATTGAACCTTAAAACCCACAGATTTCGTCAATAACATCTTATCGCGGACATACAGATTGTTAAAACAAGATCATGAACCGTCACAACACAGAGCGGACGTTCAAAGGGATTTCGCCAACATAAATACACACAATAAACGTAAAAATTGTTGCATAACGTGCATATATTAAGTGCGACGTTTCATAATAGAAATTTAAACCTCATCCGCCATCACACTGGAACTTAAAATATTTCCTGGAAACATTATCACATTACTAATTACGGTTTAACTATCAGTTGTGTGGATAAATAGATACATCTGTGCTAAATATGATGTGATTAATGTAAACAATTAATAATTAATTAATAATTATATCTCGGATAATTTATTTTCTATTTGATCTCTGGTAAGGTTACGTAAAGCGATAGATGTGGCGGTGCAGTTATGAGGAGAATTTTTATTTTTAGCTGTCATCGTTCATAAATCTTTCAGAACTTTGTTTGTATTATGCGCATATTTATTGCTTGGGGAATGACGCAATATTAATAATTTCTATATTGATGGCAAATGCTTGGATCTTCTAGGTTAAAATCTATACGATTCTGATTATACAGGGCATGCAACTGAAAGTGGCGACAGACGATATCTTGGAAACTGCAATAGGTATAGCGATGGGAAAGGCATTTCGCCACATGCCTTATAATGTGTGGCGAAACGCTAGCGAAGTACTGGCGTACAACTATGAGTACGGGGATATATCTCCAGAATTACCAAGAAATGAAGAGAAAATATGTGAATATGATGAAGATGTAATAGAAACTCTATGCATGACCTTCATCTGGATCTTGTATCTGGTCTCAAGGCTTAGTTATTGACGAGTTGGAAGAGTACCTAAGTAAACCGAGAGACGCCAGCTCGGAACCATTTTAGAGTGATGGAGAACGCATGAGACGGAATATCCGATTTTATCCAAGATGGCTCATGATTTTCTTTCAATACCTGCCTAACTTCAGTACCTGCTGAGAGATTATTTTCCAAAAGCATCATTAGTAATTAGAAAACATAGGAATAGGTTAAGTGACGAGTCAGCCAAATGGTTATTTTGTATTAAATCTTGGTCAAAAGAATTAATATAAACTAACCATACGTCAAAGCTATTGTGTTGTATTTTTTATTTAAATAAATGGTAAATTGCACAGATACATTATCTTTATTCTACAGCTCTTATTCATTCATTCCTATCACCATCTATTTTGACAGACGATGTCTGTAAAATATTGTCAAGTTAATTTTATTAATTTGGTTGGTCTTTACTATGTCTATGTCAATTTAAGCTCAAAATGTACACTTCTCACAGAAAAAAATCGGGACACCAGCAATCGTGAATTTTAAATTTTTTTGGGTGTAAATGCAGCTTTCAGAGGATATATGCACTTATCAAAGCCATAAATCACTTTTTTGTGTGCTTCATTGCGATCGAAGGTAAAGACTAAAAATTTAAACAGAAATATAAATGTATATAGAGAAAAAGGTTTATATATTAAATAAACACATTGGAATTTCAGTGGCGGTGTTTCCTTAGAAATACCGAAATATTAATGAAAAAAAAATACGTAACAACTAAAAGGCCTCTTAAGTAGACGGCACCATTTAGAAATACACATGTATGTATTTAACTTGTTTGATGTTATGCAGAGATAATTCTTTTTTTAAGAAAACATATGCGGATGGGATTTTAAAATTATATAATTATATGCTTAGTTTGATTTATGCCCGCAAGTAATACTTTAGCAATAGACAATATGTCAATCAGCCTCCTGAGTTTTTGAACAATGTGATTTTCACATTGATTAATTACACTATTATTGATGTATTCATTATTGTTGTTTAGTACTCTTAAATATTGTATTACTACAAAATATTTTTCTATGTATTAAAAAATTACCAAAAACAGTTTAAGATTATTTACAAAATTTTTAAAGCAATTAATTTCACAAAGAAATTATTTATTTTATTAACCCTCCGTTTATTGTATTATCAAGAAATATATCTTAACTATCGCCTGTGTAATCCAATGTCGTCCTATTTTATTAAAATATAGCTAACACTTTTGGTCTGTAACACAGCTTCGGGCAGTACCAACGAAAAAGTATTAAATGTATCAAATTCAACAATAAATATTTCAGCACTGACTGAGATTGACGAACAATATGCTTTCTTACAATGTTTGTTATGTATTATAAATCCAATAATATTTAAATAATTATTAATAAACCTGTGCTACATAAAGACAGTTTGTAAAGAGACCCAGTGTTGGCCATATTTCAAGAAAATAGATCACCGACGTCAGATTACACAGGCGATAGCTAAGATATATTTCCTGAAAATACAATAAACAGAGGGTTCATAAAATAAATAATTTCTTTGCGAACTTAATTGCTTTGTTTAAGAAAGTTTGTTTAAAACCTGGATTTGGTAATTTTTTATAGATAGAAGGAAACTTTATAGTAATACAATATTTAAGAATATTAAACAACAATAGTAATTAATACATCAATAATAATGTCAATAGTAGTCAATAAATCTGTAAAAATCACATTATCCCAAAACTGAGGAGTCTGACTGACATATTATCTATTGCTAAACTAATACCCGCGAGTATAAATCCAAGTAAGTAACTAATATCAAAGCAGCACTAAGGAGTAACATAATTTGAAATAATAAAATCCCATCACCCCATGTTTTCTTAAAAAAGAATTATCTCTACATAACATCAAACAAGTTAAATACATTTATATTTCTAAATGAAGCCGTCTATCAAGAGTTCTTTTTGTTGTTATGTATTTATTTTTTTCATTGGTATTTCTAAAGGAAACGCCGCCACCGAAACTCCGATTTGTTTATTCTATACATAAACCTTTTTCTCTCTATATATTTATTTTTCTCTTTAAATTTCTAGTCATTACCTTTGATCCCAGTAATATACATAATTAAGTGATTTATGGCTATGATAAGTGAATACGTCCTCCGAAAGTTGCATTTACAATCAAGAAATTTTAAAATTCTGAATTGCTAGTGTCCCGATTTTTCCTGTGAGAAGTGCACCTACTCTGTTACGTTGTTCTAAGATCTAAACTAACGTGTTTAATGAACAGCAATAGGCTAATAGGTAATTGCAAGACTTGTGAAACTATTGCTGCAAAACCTAGACCAAGACCAACACTGAGAGCCCAATACCAAGAATGTACTGAGAAAAATCCTTTTCGTTTAAAAGGAATTGCATTAAACCAAAAGTTTTTGCATTTTCTATATGGCCAACACGATTTGGTGTTTCCTTGAAAAGGAATATAATTTTAAATTCACGCATTTCTTCGGAAATAATATATTTTTCGTTGAAAAAGTTTATTCTTTTAATTGAAAGATATTGATTTTTGATTCAAGTCCTCTTTATTTTGAATTTGAAAACTATGCAGATTGGCAGAAAACCGTAAGCATGTTGATTCAAGAGGTTTTTCCTTTTCTTATAACTTACTACTTTCTTCATTTAGTTTGATTTGCCAAAAGCCTTTCTTTGTATCTACCATAGAAAACACTTTTGCCTCTCCTAATTCTGGTAAAATTTCGTCTATACTTGTAAACTGCAAGTTTGGCCTTTTTATTGCTTGGTTTAATGGTATTGGGTCCAAACATATCCTGAAATTTTCTTTCTTTCTTACTATTAGGATGTTACTTACCCATTCTGTGTGATTCTCTTCTTTCTCTATAATTTTTATCTTCTTCTAATTTATCTAGTTCTTCCTTTAGACGTTTTCTGAGTGCCACTGGAATTCTTCTTGTTCTCTGTATGACTGGTTTTCTAGTATTGTCAATTTCTATATTAACTTCACCAGGTAGTTCTCCATATCCTTCGAAAACTGTCTTATACTTCTCTATCAAATTTTCTGCTTCTTTTTTATAAAAATCTACATTTTTATCTGATAAAATAGCATTGCAAAACTTTACTAAGCCTAAAACATTACAACATTTTGCAGATAAAAGTGGTTCGTGATCAACATCCACTACAATGAATTTAATGTCATATTTTTTATCTTTAACTTTACACCTTAAATAAGTTTCTCCAATAAGTGGTATCTTTTATTCATTTTAGACTTAAACGTAAACACAACAAAATACCGTGATCATTTTCAATCGAAATGAAAATGAATTATCTCCAAAAACCCATGCACTAAGGAGGAATTTGCCGTTAGAATGTTGTAATCCTAGTAGTATTGGGGAGTTGGTCGCAGTAGTGACCACCCTAAGCACTCTAGTGTGCTGTTAAAGAAATCATCCTCTCAATGGCGATGACTCCTATCAGATGTTGTTCTAGTAAATATACCAGATTAGTATGTTACGATCGTAGTTTCCAGCCTATTTTGTGCGAAATATTATCTGTTACTGGAATGAAATAGGAGATGCGCCATCTATGCGACAATTTCTCTACTATACATAAGTATATTTGCTCATCTGCTGTACTATATGGGGAGAAAACAGCTATACGAAAATAATAAGCGATATTTATTTTTACTTCCATGTAAATATTTAGTTAAATTTAATCAATATTGCGCTAGCTTCAAATAAATCTACTAAGCAAATTATTTGTTTGATTGAATACAAGAATATTTTTAATATTCCTAAATCAAGTAATAATTTAGTAACTGTAACCAAATGCATGAAAAATGGTTGAAAACAACAAGATCGTTTTTCCCGTGTATAACAATTTTAAAACCTTCAAACACTGTATATCACTGCAAAGTTCCTTGGGTTATAAGTAAATCAGCATTAACTGAAGAGATTCCAATTATCTCTGAAATTTCTTTAACCTCGCGCGAAAAATATTCACTTTTGTTCATTATTGTTTGTGTATCTGAGACTTATGCACGTGGGAACATGAATAAAACTAAAATATGTACTTCTGCGTAAAAAAAGCACTCAGCTTGAATACAGGTGCTTGCATTTTCCGTTAAAAGGCAAAAGTTTTAATCAATGTATACATGCGTGTCCACGCAAATAAACCAAAACGTCCGGCTTTTTTATTTAAAATACTGTTTATAATTCAATAATATGATAACGAATTTAAAAGAAACTAAAATATGTTGTTAAATATGTATATAAATAATAATAACAATATAGCATGTAATGTATATTGCCTTACTTAAACAGAAGTTGTACGGAAATTATGAAATATTAATCGAAACTAAGGTGCATTCCATTTAATTACGGTTACTTTTCGTCGAAAACCATGTACTTAAGAAGAAAATAGTCTTCCGGCAAAACAGCACGCTACTTTCACTTAAAATAAGCACTTTTCTGAGAAAAGGTATTCTTTTCGTTGAACATGATAAAAACCAAAAGTTATAAAACTTTTCATTTAATGCAATCTCTTTTCTCAGTGCAAGACCAAGACCAGGTGTATTGAGGCAAGACCAATACCAAGACTGACTAAGTCTCGTTTTGATCTTGCATTTGGATAACACTACTGCAACGTTGTATTTCTAAAAATATTTTAGAAATGTAGTTAGCTTTGAATAACTTACAGATAGAAAATTTCAGTTAATTCTAATGTTTGATTTTTCATATACTTTTAATATGCCATCCACCTTCGAACACCCGGTATATTGTTATGTGATTCCAGTTTATGTTGTAAACGAGTACAAAATCATACCAGCCGTTAAATACCTATTTTCGTGCTATGCGCTTTTAAATGTAGGGATGTATTGCGATCTAAGAGAAGACAAAAGAAAGTAATTTATGCATTATATATTGTGTACAAAATAGTGACAGATCATGACTTCAATTTTCATTCGTCAAAAGTAAATCAAAAGTATTTATTGCAAAAATACTTGAACTTACATAAAATTGTATTGATGGTATATGACTTGCCTAAAACTAACTACAACGACTTTTCCACTTTTTTTACATAAATGAAAAAAAAAGTACTTGAAACTCAGCTAATTATGTATTCTATTCGCAAATCCCACCCATGAGCATGTTTTAGCACGTATTAAACCCCTCGTACGAACAAATAATGACGTTGTAAACTTACATTTCCTTTTACGTACTTAAAATTACAACATTAATTCGTTTGAGAGATAAAACCCATTTCGCGAAGTTAATCGGACCACATACATACCTACTTTCATTCCGTTTTATACTACAACCACCCAGGGTTACGACCTCTTCAAATGTTCTACAGCTATTTACTTATTTATTCACGGCCGGCGTCTGTTTTATATTTGAAACGGTCCACTAACATATACGAAACGAAGGAAATATTTCCTTTATTTCTCTTACAAAGGGGCCTTTGGAAGATGGGAATGTCGCAGTTCCTAAAATAAAATTTCATTACGACAGAAGAAATCCCAGTCAGTTTGCCCATGCCAAATGCAATAATGTTGGGGATCGCGGAGGAAAAAAATACTACGTTCCTCGGAAACAATCCAAATATCGCATTTCGTTGTTGTTAGTCTAAGGATAAGAATGGAGATTTGTACGGGTAGATAGTATTGATAAGGCGCAGAATTAGACCCAATAAGCTTGTAAATGTATTGGCTGGATTAGAATTGGTTGTTTGGCAGTTTTAAAATGTACATACATCATGCACTAGATACTTTGCAGTTTCTAGCATGCGTTGGCGATTAAGAACTTCTAAATTCCAGCTGAAATATCAATTTGTTTGGCTGCTTTCGATTGTTTAATTAGAGGAAGTAACATTCGATGAATGGTGAAACAGTTTGATAAAAACAAAACGCGTTTGATAAATAGTAGAGCACAAATGATAACTCGTAAAAGGCAATTGAAAAACTCCAATAGAGACCGATTTAGAGTCGTAATTTTCAATAAATTTTTAATTTTCATTTAAAGTGCCAAAGACAACCATCAGAGGTTGGTACCTACCTATCCAAACTTCATATCCGAGGAGAAGCAGCTTCAAGAGCAAATCTATTAACAAATTTTTCGATATGCTCAAAGAAATTAGTATGGTTTAGTGAGAAGTTATTTGATCAATCGTCTCGTCCACTGTGACCACTAGAGTCTATTGCAGAATGTATGTTACCTTAAAGTTCATCCAACAAGTTTAGTCATTTAAGTTAGCTCAGTATCTTGCTTAAGTAAAGCTTCACTGAAAAGTGAAGAAGAGAGAGCTCTCCTTCTTCTAGAAACCCACTTTCCCGAAAGCAAAGTGGGAACCTCGGAAAATCCTTCCGAGATATATAAAAGACCAAATAAAGAAGCTACTACAGTGGCAAGACACATATGTAGCAGCGAACGGTTAAAATGGGCCATCAATACTTTTCAGCGGTTCAAAACACCGGGAGTAGACGGGATCTTTCCAGTCCTACTTCAGAAAGGGCAGGAAGAAATCCTTCCTCACATGATTCCGATAAGCCGAAGTAGTCTGGAGTTGGGGTACATTCCAGAAGCCTGGCGAAGGGCTAAAGTCACCTTTATACCAAAAGCAGGGAAAAAGGACATTACGCACCCTAAATCCCACAGACCTATCAGCCTCACATCATTCTTTTTGAAAACGGTGGAAAGGGCTGTAGATAACTATATCAGAACAGACATCTTGGAGCGGGTGCCATTGTACCCCTGTCAGCATGCCTATCAAACAGGCAAATCCACTGAGACTGCATTAGTGGAGCTGACGGACCAAATCCAAGATGCCCTGACGAATAAAGAAACCGTAGTGTGCGCCTTTCTAGACATAGAGGGTGCTTTTGACAACACTCCACACGAGTCTGTCAAAAAAGCATTAATTAATAGGGGGGTAGACGGCGTGACTTCTAGATGCATGTCGCAACTACTGTCTACCAGGTCGGTGGCAGCGGAGGTGGGACATAAGACCATCTCGGTTAATACGACAGAGGATGCCCACAGGGGGGGATTACATCCCCCACTTATGTGGAGCCTAATAGTAGACGAACTCTTATGCGGACTGACGGATCTAGGCATATCTTGTCAAGGGTATGCTGATGATATTGTCATATACGCAAGAGGCAAATTTGACATAGTTCAAAAAGGTTTGAACTTCACGAGAAGATGGTGTCAATCAATGGGACTCAATGTCAGCCCTACTAAGACAACCCTAGTAGCATTTACCAGGAAAAGAACCTCCTCTCAAACTGCGTAGCACTGTGCAACTCGAGGGCATTGCACCTGGGAGCATGTGAAATCGAAGAGCGAGACTTATCTAGACTGGGGCCTTCTGACATCCTACACTTTCTAAAAGGAATAGGATTGGATGGCCAGCTGTAAAGCAGCAAGAATAGGGGACACAATAGATCTGTTAGGTCGCAGTGTAACACCACCCTTCTATTTACATACATTACATTACATGCTTAAGTAAATTGTTCTCAGCTCTAGGGAATGGTCAACCTCCTCAAAAGTTATATACCCATTTCTTGTAGCGGCAAGGCAGTGGAAAAAAAATATGCTGTCTCCTTGTCTTCTAAACACAGTCGACATTCTGTCATGATTAGATGAGACACATCTCTTTGCTTAAACCAAACCAGAGCAGTTGTTCTAGTAACAATTGACCTGCAATTTCTGATTTGCCCAGTATTTGAGTTACTGTTTAGCTACCGTAGGTGTTATGCCAATATCAGCTTCTGGTTTTTGGAATTGCTGCACAACACCCTTTTTAATAATAATAATAAATGTCTTTATTTCCCCACACAAGAAGATGTATAATCAGAAATTCAGAATAATACAAAAAAAGTATAATATGAAATTATAATATAAAGTGAAATTGAATGATTTAATTTAATAATATTTAGGGGAAAACGGCAGAGTTCAGGTTACGACGTATCGTGATCCTGCTCTTCCACTCAACCGTTAACTATCTTATAGTATATACAAGTAAAAGTAGACAGCGTGAGTGTAGAAATTGCAAATTACAAGTCTGGTCGAATATTTTTCGCGTCACTGCTGCATAAATAAATGTAGAAAGAAATTCTTTTTAAAAGTTTGAATATTCACATATTTCTTTATATTACTCGGAACGGAATTATACACATTAGAAATGCGATAGGTAAATCCCTTCTTAAACAGTTCCAGTTTATGTAGAGGAGGCGTTCAGGTGCCCTTGTATCTAATATTAATGGTATGAACATCCGTCCTAAATTTGATTTTATTGTACAAATATTCGGGCTTCCCAGTGATAATTATTGAGTGATACAAAGTTGCAGAATGCAAAAATCTCCTATTTTTCATGTTAAGCCACCTCGCATCAATAAGTTTATGAGAAATATGTTCTCTACGTTTAATGCCGAAAATCCAAACGTAAGCATGAGTTTTGAACTTTTTGTATGCGGTACGCATCAACGGTAGAAATATGTGAGTTATATAGGGAATCACAATAGGTACTTTGTTAATGCTCCTTGCCATGAACTTTTCTTTTTCCTCTATGTATTTTCCTGTAATTGGATGTTAAAAACCTGTTGGAAATATATTATTATTATTATTATTATTATTATTAAAATATTTTCCTTAAATAGACCACAGTGGGCCATGACTACACTGCAAGTTTCGAAATCATATTCTGCTAGAAGTTCAAAAAAATCTAATGACGCAGTTCCGTGGGACATCCTGTATTATCAGATTCTCGATATTGCTATATTCGCGTATTTTAAGTTTCACAGGTGTTTAATTTTCGCTTTCCTCTCCTTGCGATTGTCGATTTGTTCTCCCCGTGACAGCGAAGCGTATTTCCACGGTTATTAAAAGCGACATAATAGCGCCGCGAATTCTCGTTGCATGAAATGCCACTGACAGCGGGAAAATAATGATGGTTGCCAAGACGCGTCGGCGTCCGATACATCCGGTAAATTATTGGTCCCGTGTCGCGGGCGTCATAAAGCGATTCAACTACCGTCCATAAATTTATAACCTGGAATTTGGGACGATTAGAATGGATACATTAGAATATATACGATCTGCTTGCCGTGTTATTCCTCGTTTTCTGGTTAATTAATTATAGCATAGATCAAAGAGCGCGTAATTTTGGATACCTGGAAGGCAGACTTTTGTCTCGCTTTGGGGAATTTGAGTTTAAAGGAAGTAGTTTCTTACAATAAATTTTGTTACTAATTTTAATTGGGCAAATATTCGTTCGACTTTTCTTCTGTCTAACGAGTAATGATAATTATTTTTCACAGTTACACAGGATATTGCAGATCATTAATCTATTACCATCTTCTCGAAATCTATTGCTGGCTCCACTGGCTTTATGTAAGCATTGAATTCCGATAACCCAAATTATATGGGTTTCGCCCAGCCTTACAGCACAACATCAAATGACATTTAGTATTTGGGTAATTCAAAACAAACTTTCTGGGCTTCTGGAGAACGGCAACATTATTTCACGTAAGCACCCATTATTAACATTTTTGATATCCGAAATCGTCTTCTTGGCAAGCAATAAAACCGGCTTTACTACCGTCACCACTTAACGCTCGCGCGGTGCTTCCGTTTCGCATAGTTTTATACCATACCTATAACATATGTACTTAAAATAGGACCGCAATGAACGTATATCTGCGGAGATTAGATGTGAAGTGAAGCCGAACGCTTTTGTGACATGAAACGGAGAGACAGCGTGAAAATAATAAACGACTTCCAAGCATGCAGCCAACGAACATCTGGTAGTGGGTTATTTAAATTTTCTGTGTTTCCTTCTGCCTTATAATTTTTCGTTTAGGTATTTTTTATTTAAAGAATATCGCTTTTTTGGCTGGAATAAATGTCTAACATGAAAACATGAAAACATGAAGGATTTGTACAATGTAATCTTGAATACTGGATTCACTATACAATGTTGCTATATACATATATGTATTTTCAATAAAAATATATCAACGAAGAAATATTAAAAATGAAATTATAATGCGAAACGATATTATTTAGTATTTTTAAATAAAATTACACTGGTCAATACGAACTTTGATAGCTAATGCTGTTTTTGCTAACTATCCTCATTATTCAACTGCAGTTGTTTTGTTTCAATTAGCCTCAGTTTTTTTGTGATGCGGTAATACTTATTACTGGTACTACGGCAATAAAAGCAAAGGACCATTCGCGAAGAAATAGTGATTGTGATTTCATCAAAATATTATGATTTATTAACTGCATTAACATGTCGAGAAAGTGTAGTAACGATCCTAACTCTTTTTGTTATGTCTGTGGTGAATTGACTGTCAAAAAACAAAGATGAAATTTCACAAAACTAGGATTCTTGGAGAGTTATCACCGGTATTTTGGTTTTACCGTGGCCCATCAAGACAAATCCTGGGCCCCTCATATTTGTTGGATAACGTGTGTCAAGAATTTAACCGATTGGAAGATGGTTCCGTCATATGCCGTTTGCTGTACCCATGATTTGGGCAAAACCAAGAGATTACATTTCGAACTACCATGTCTTACTGACATAAATGGTATAAATTAAAAAAAAAAACACTGTTATTTACCTTCAACCAAGAAACCAGTGCCTTATAGTGAAAATTTGTCTATACCAGTTGCATCTGTCTCAGTTGAGATTGACGATACACAATCCTCCACTTCAGTTTAGGTCTCTATGAGTTATCAAGTGTGGCTTGGTTAAATTTTTGTTCAAACTCAGAGTCATCGTCCTCATCAACGCCAATCTGTTGTATTTTGGTTTTACCGTGGCCCATCAAGACAAATCCTGGGCCCCTCATATTTGTTGGATAACGTGTGTCAAGAATTTAACCGATTGGAAGATGGTTCCGTCATATGCCGTTTGCTGTACCCATGATTTGGGCCGAACCAAGAGATTACATTTCGAACTACCATGTCTTACTGACATAAATGGTATAAATTAAAAAAAAAACACTGTTATTTACCTTCAACCAAGAAACCAGTCCCTTATAGTGAAAATTTGTCTATACCAGTTGCATCTGTCTCAGTTGAGATTGACGATACACAATCCTCCACTTCAGTTTAGGTCTCTATGAGTTATCAAGTGTGGCTTGGTTAAATTTTTGTTCAAACTCAGGGTCATCGTCCTCATCAACGCCAATCTGTTGATGAGGACGATGACTCTGCGTTTGAAGAAAATTTAACCAAACCACACTTGATAACTCAGGGAGACCTAAACGATTTGGTTCGCGATTTAAATTTTTCAAAAAAGCAATCAGAACTATTAGGATCTCGACTAAAAGGATGGAATTTGCTACATCATGAAACTAAAATGAGTTATGTTCGAAATCGTGATCAACACTTCAGATCATACTTCTCTCAAGACGGGAACTTGGTGTATTGTAATGATGTAAATGGGATTATGAAGATTTTGGTAATCGATTTTGATCCCTACCAGTGGCGTTTATTCATTTACTCTCCTAAAACAAATCTAAAAGCAGTGTTACTGCATAACGGAAATATAGTTCCTTCTGTACCTCTGGCCCATGTCGCTAATATGAAAGAAACTTGTGAAAACATGAAGTTATTACTTGAAAAAATCAAGTACAATACATATTCTTTCAAAACCTGTGGCGATTTGACAGTTGTTGCCCTATCACTCGAACTTCAGCTGGGTTATACTAAATTCTGCTGCTTTTTATGTGAATGGGACAGTCGAGATAAAACAAACTACTATTACAAAAAAAATATGGCCAACGGTGCATCCTTAATTCCTGGAAAAAAAAATTTGAAGTATTTACCCCCTTGTAGAGCCATCCGAAGTACTTCTGCCACCATTGCATATCACATTAAGCCTGATCAAAAATTTTGCAAAGGCAATGAATCGCAATGGGAGTGCATTTTTGTATCTAACAGAAAAATTCCCCAAAATAAGCGATGCAAAGATAAAAAAGTGTATTTTCGTAGGATCTCAAATCAGGTAGTTTATAAAAGATCCGGTATTCGAAGAAAAATTGAACGATTTAGAAAAACCAACATGGAAATCTTTTAAAAATGTTAACGTAACCATAAGAGTGAGAGCTACAGAGAGTTGGTTAATGAGCTATAATTGGCTTATCAAGCTTATCGACGTGTCATAGAAGATTCATTGTTTAGACTCACACCTAGGATTTTTTCTCCTAGGAATTTTTGGGACTGTAAGCGGTGAGCATGATCCATCAGGACATTTCCAAGATTGAAAAACGTTAGCAGGGCAAATGGTATCCAAATATGATGGCAGATTACTGCTAGACAATCAAAAGGAACCAACCAGGAGCTAAATTTGGTAGAAAATCTTAGATCGTAACTTCTTAGTAAAACTTTTTTACATTTTTGATTCAGAAGGTCATTGTTTTTTGAAATATTTTAAATTACTTAAGGGAATAAAATTCTTGTCTAACAACTTTCTGTTTTACTGCCAACCACCTATTAAAGTAAAAAATATCATAAACGTCTATGTAGCACGACAAAGTTACAATTTTCTCCACCAGTGTTATTTATAAATAGTTTTCCAACCATTAATAAATGTCTCAACAATTTTATTGTTGAAGTAATGTCCAACTCTGGTGCTACCTATCTGTAGAAATGTTAATAAGAAGCAAAATTCTATGTTTATACCATACATATATTATATCTTCATGTTTGCTTGCATCACTATTAAACTAGTAGACGTAATGATTCGATACCGCAACTTAAGGTGAACGATTTTTCAATAAACACGATCCTACTACGTACTAGCATACAGCTGCATGTGCGGTAATAAGTACTTGTTATAAATACATTCATGCCTTGGTATCATATTTATCCGCGATACACCGACCACATCTGCGTACACGGTCTAATCGATGCCATACACGATTCGGAGCGCATCAGTCAATTTGTTTATTTTCAGACAATTATTAATTTACTTTCCGACCTCGGGATTACCACCGTCAGGCTGACCAGGCAAACAACACTATAAATACGAGGAAACGCGCATATCCACACAGCAGCGCCGCTTTCACAGATATTCTAAATGTTCTTGTTGATCTTATGAGAATACTAAAACGTTTCTTTCGGACCAGATGTTCGACTTTATCAGTTATTAAACGGTTAAAATGAATTTCGGGTCATTTGTTGGGGGCCTGTTGTAATTCTTGTTTGTTTCAAGAGCTGGAATAGTGTTTTGTATAGACAGAATGCTTGCTGTAATTAGATAGAGTTTTTTAATGCTTTTTAACCTCAAATATCTTCTGTGAATCGCAGCAATCTTAATGGTATTTTTCGTGCCATTCTAATTTATTATGGAAATTAGAAAACCTAGTTTCAATTCGATCAACGATTTTAAGAGCTATCAACGTTATTTTATTTATTAGTTCAAACTTACCTGGTGTTTTTATTAATATTATTCCGGGAAACTTATCTTTCTTCGGAATGTTATGTTTTAGTAATATGTTGTGTATTCCCCTCCGTCTGGAGGTGAATTGCGGTATTTTAATGTCGATTATGGTCTTCTGTTTCATTTTTTTGGTTGTCCGTTTGGTGCCGAACAATCGAAGTCAGATAACAGTTACCAAAGTTTAAATGCGGCATGCTTCTTCTGACGACCACAGCGCACACTTGTTTCAGAACGTTAGGTGTTTTAATAAAGAAAAATGCTTATGTTCTTATAAAACTTTCTTTTATTACACGATTTGTGTGAATTTACATATTAAATAAACATTTTATCCAACATTAATCCAAGAAGGGGCCTTTGGGTTGCGCTACTTATGTAGGAAATCAATCGTTAGTAAGTTACGGCAAAGGTGTCTTGACAGATGAGTTGTTATATCCACAAGTGTTCCAAGCCGCCTAGCAGATAAAAAGTCATTAGTCAAGATATTCAAATTAGACATCAAAGATGTCGGTAGAATGAAATGAAATAATCAAATTATCATAGTTATTTTTATTTAAAAATAAATTGTTGAGTATTAAATAAAATAAGATACAATGAGTACATATACGGGGCTTTCATTTCAAAACTTGCCACTCGGAATAGCTTCCAGTGTGTTGAAATTTATGAACTAGATCTAATACGCACTCGTGGTCAACATTTTTGTCTGGATGCCTATGATTAAACACACGAGCTGTTCTACGTCCACAGCAGTGTTCTTCTCCATACAGAAAAATGATTTTAATTCTTTCTTGTAATGAGTAACCCATTGTCCGAATTCGGTAGTCACTTCGGAAGACACGAGTGGATGAAGGTGTTATGTTACATAATCAAACTTTTTCAGAAATTAAGTTTTTTTATGTAATTTTTCTCAAAAGTAATGTAACATAACCTCTTCGTACATTCACAAGGCTCGAGTGTTCTTGAATTTCTGGAATTTTCGATGGTGCTATATGAAAGATGGGTACAAAACACCTTGATTCATGCAAAAAAATACAGTTTTTAAAATGCGACATAGCACCTTCATCCACTCGTATCTTCAAATATAAAAATTGAAATTTCATGTATTTGCGCTGTGAAAAACAGAGTAATATACATGTATATACATATATATTGCTATGGTATTTCCAAAAAAAGGAAAAAGAAGGCATGGATACCAAGATAAATCTATATTTTAAGCAAAGTAGAAATCTGTCTACACCTATTAAAACAAATATTAATAGGAATTATGAATAATCAAGAAAGAATATTAACGAAATGAAATAAACGGCCCTATAATGAAGCCTAACAACAAAACAATTTTGGATTATACTTCCGTTAAAAGGAAGCTAATCGTTCTCTGTAAAATAAAATACTTTTTTTATTCTTTACTTGCATCCAATGTAACGAAAGTGATTTTTAATATTGACTGTTTCCCTAGTTATACTGATTAAGGCATAGACGATCAAGGCTAAGGTTTGCTTCAGTGCTTTCCAATGGAGACACTTAGACAATAAATCAAGATTCGATAAAAGCTTCTAATACAGGCAGTTTGAATCTTTACGGCTCTTGGTACATGGGTACACTTCTCTTGGCTATACCTATATTCTTTTCAAAATTCTCAAGTTTGCTCACCTTGCTTAAACTTCAAAAATATTATTACAATAAATTAAGGAAATCATACTCCAAGATAGGCAACTTAATTAAATCCTTACACATCTTCAAAATTTATGTCAATAACCACGCCAATAACGAAATTTTGCTCAACCAAATAACAACTAGGCTGCGTTAGTATAATAAACAAACACATATATACTTCGAACATCAATTCGTCTACCGGTATTTAGTACCTTTATTATACACGCACACAGTTTGTAAATGAGCTTCAAATCCGCCAACACATACGTAGCTGTAGTGCTTGTAGTAACAAGTGCTTATTAAAATATCTAATTTTCAACACTACGTAGATCATAGAACGCGTTGATATGAAGAACAGTTTATTTCCTTTATAAACAATTTTGTATACGCACATGCCAAGATCTAGACCTGCAATTACTGCAACCAGGTTAATAACATAGCGATTTCTTGCAAAACATTCTACATATGTTTGTGATTATTGGGTAGTATGCGTTATTTATATGACTGTTTTGTAAAAAAAAAGGATTTGAAAATAGAATGATGATGTCTACATATATTAGGAAAAGGTATTTATTATTCTGTCTTTATATATTATGAAAATAGTAAAAATTTTCATCATCTAGTTTCACAACCAAGTAAAGATGCAAATATAACCATTTATATTAATATAACAGCTATTCAATAGTCCATCCGATTTTTTTAGTAGACAAAGTAATAAAAATTAATTACCTACTTATTGAATTAATGAATTTTAAGGGAGTTTTTATACTCACCTTCTACTTTAATTATAACTGTCTCTTATTGTCTCTTTTGTAAACAATCATGGGGACATATACCACATATTATTGTAATCTATTAGATTAGATATACTATCCATCTGTCTCTAAAACAAAAATTGTTTATAATTATGCTCTCTCTAATTTTTTTTGTAAATATATACCAAGTGTCAAACAGTTAGTCGAAATTTTTCCGAAATTTTTCCTGAGATATGTACCTGTTCTGAGCCATTCTCCGCAATAATGAGTACCAGAGACCCCATTCGATGCCCTAACCAGACTTGCTGCTCTGATGCCGGCTCATTTGCTCTCACCACAGGTATTCTGCGTATTATCAACCTAGAAAATAAACGGATTATTTTAATTTGTATCTAAATTTTAAAATACTTATAAGAAATTTTGTTCTAATTTTTCTAGTTAATATGTATTCACGGCACGAACCAGATACCCAATAATTTTTACCATCAAATGTTGCACATGCTGATTTACCCGTCTTTTAAGTATAATTACTGATGTGAATGTCTCGAAAACGCGGGAAATTTGAAATTTAATTTTAAACTTATTTATTTCCTATGTTAAATTTATAAGTATTGCAAAACTTGAAATTACTAACAAAAAAACGTAATTGTTATTTAATAAGCGAACTCATCTGACTTACATGAGAAATTTACTTTCTTATCTGCATTGTTTTCACACGGTCTCACATTTCGTAACCTTTTATAAATAAAAATCTCATGTGCCTCAAATTTAAATGTTTTCTTTAACTCACAAGTTAATCAACAACCTTAAGCTGATTATATGAGATTTCATGCACATTATTTTAAGTACTTAAACTAAGCGCTTTAAATATGAATATTGGAGTCAAGGACATTTGAGCGACATTCTACTGCAGCGTCCAGGCTGGTACAGAAAAATAAGAGGGGTTATCTATCTATTCCTAATTTTTTTAATGCTAGCGCGTCCTCTAGCCTGTAGCAGTCAGAAATTCTCACCCCGCATTCAGGCATTTGAGAGGGTACGCTTATTATTAAAAAGTAATAAAATAGATGACACTGACAAGGGAACCTCGCGAACTGTAAATCGCAGATTTTGATGAAACTTTTTCAGTTTGTAGACTCTATGGAGTGTTACTCAAAGACGCTTTCCGTTGCTGCGGAACTTCAACTTTAGGGGGTGCAATTCACCTTCGCAATTTGGCCCAAATTTTTTTTCTGAATAACTTTTAAACGGTAAGAGATAGAAAAAAAGTTTCTATGGCGAACTTATACTGTTTAGTCAGCCCTTTTGTTTGGTATAGATATTTATATACAGGGTGTTCCAATAAACGTGGAATGACGTATGTTGTGCTTATTTTATGGAATTTCAGAAATCGGTTATAATGACCTTTTTTGTGATGAAATAGTCTATAGAAAAAGTAATTTAAAAAGTTATACAGGGTGTCCGCAAAAATATAAATTTTAGCATATTTCCTTATTCTAAGGAGATACTTTGTATACTGTTATGTGGCTGCATTATATGTCGAAAATCAGTGTAAACTTATACCAGGCGCTAAATGGTTATATGTGATAGTTTTCGAGTTATACGCGTTTGGATGTATGTAAGATTATTTATCCCTGACAGCAGGCAGATGAAAACAATAGATCACATAGTGCACTAATTGCTTGCTTCTACTATTTTTGGAGAGATGTGAGTAGCGAACGTCTCACTTGCAGATATTTGTATTTTATCCGGGCAATTGGCCAGAATAATCAACTTTCGTCTGCATTATAGACATTTTCTGCTCCACATGCTTCGATGTACGGTTTTACAGAATTGACAAAGTTTGTAGCCATCGCTTCCAGTTTCTCTTTCTCCTGTCCAAACTCCGGCCAACATATTTAGTTATCTTTTCTTTCCTATCTCTTACGTTTAAAAGTTATTCAGAAAAAACCAAATTTGGGCCAAATTGCAAGGTGAATTGCACCCCTTAAAGTTGAAGTTCCGCAGCAACGGAAAGCGTCCTTGAGTAACACTCCATGGAGTCTACAAACTGACAAAGTTTCATCAAAATCTGCGATTTGCAGTTCGCGAGGTTCCCTTGTGAGATGAGTATTTTTTTTTTTCAATTTAATTGTTTTTAATATATTTTTTTATACAGACTGTGTGCTATCTTGTAGCATTACGGTATATTTACACTTTACAGCGAGAATTTCCAATGTTTATTCCCAACAACAGTGAAAATTATAAATATTAAAAATCATCGAAATTTCAAGGATACACAGGTGGGCCAGAAGGCAGAGTAGGATTTAACATTTAAACTTCCATTTGCGACCTCGCAAAGGCGTGCTCTTTCGATTACATTGTTCATAACAATGGTTAAGGTGTGAGGAGTTAATGCTCGAATTTCTGCACGGAAATTGTCCTTGAGCTGCTCAAGTGTACACGGTTTGTTCATGTACACACGATCCTTAAGATATCCCCACAAAAGGGGAGAACATGGCAATTTCTTGAAATTATCCGCTCACCGAATCTCTGCCTCAGTGACATTGGCTGTATGGGGAGTTGCCCCATCCTGCCGAAACTACATTTCCGGACGATTTTCTACTGCAGGAAGTAAAAAATTATCAATCATATCCAGATATCTCTCATCAGTAATTGTCACACTGTTACCGTTATCAGTGTCAAAGAAGTAAGGCCCGATAACTTCCTGCGAGGTCACCCCACACCAAACCGTGCATTCAAGAGGGTGCAGTTGGCGCTGATGAATTCTCCTTGGATTTGCCGTACCTGAGAACCGACAGTTCTGTTTATTAACGAAACCATTCAGCTGAAAATGAGCTTCGTCACTCATGATAAGTTGATTACAAAATTCATTGTTTTCTCTGGCTAATTCTTGGATGCGAATCGCATAATTTCAGTGCAGTTCGTGGTGCACAAATTTGAGTTCGTGCACTAACTGTATTTTGTATCAAAACATCTTTATTTCATTTTTTTTTAAATTTTTTTAAGGATGTTCGGGACATTCCCAATCCCCTAGACCTCTTATTGTTAATGTTTCTGGTTCTTCTTCGACACTGGCTCTAACTCTGTCAATGTTCTCTTCAGAGCACGCCGAACGTGGTCTGTCAGTACACTGTAAAAAATTACAGTAATTTTGCCATGGTAAATCAGGAATATTACATGTAATAACGTTGTAAATTTACCACAATAAATCATGTAAATTTTGTTTTACATGGTTTTTCCAGGATATTTAACATGGAAAAAGGAAATTTCGGTAAAATTTATAGCTTTTTCATGTAAGTTTAAGATGTAACAAAAATTCAAAAGGAAAATACAGGAAAGAACATGTACAATTTTGTATTTACTCTCAAAATTTACTTAAAAGTGTAAAATTGACATTTTTTTTTTGGGGTATTTAGTGCATTTTAAAAGTAATTTTACTAGTGAACTATTAATTTTGCTGTAAAAATATGAGGGATCTTTTATATTTATTTGTTTTTACTTGAATTTTCGGGTAAAACTATAGATATCATGGAAAATACGAAATTCATACGCCGCAATGTGATTGGTTATTGGATTATTTATCTGTGCGCGTAGGTAATTCTATTCGTTTGTCGAACTTATTATTGGCTCAATGATATCATGTACGTCACAAACAATCGTAGATTTCGCGTAAGCGTGTTCATTCTTGATCCCTGGTTGAGCGATTCAGTATGACCTATTAGGTGCTGTAAAAGAGTTAGGTAAGTTGCTTGCTCTCTTTATAAAAATACATATGAAAATTATTTCAGTGTTCGGTAAATATTGAGTTCATATAAATATTACATACGAATGTTACAGTACAATCTTTGAAAAACACATCAGCATGTGAAATTTACTAGATGGTAGAAATTTTACCTTATGAAGCAAATTTACCTGTAAAATTGTAGGCACCTTTGTTACCAACGATTTTACATGTAATTTTACTGCAACTTTTTTTACAGTGTAGGTGGAAGGTTGATCACAGTACCCTTTACCTGCAAGTGTGCCATCAGCTTCCGAATCATCGTCGCTGAGGGTCTTTGTCTGACGTAGAAATGGTTGCGATAAGCTCTTTACGTTAAAATAATAGACCTGTTATCTTGAACATAAAATTCGACTATTTTTAGTCATTCTTCCTTGGTGTAATTCATTATGCCCAATCTCCAAAGAATCAGTTATGATATGTACCTGTAAGTAAAGAAAAAAAAAACTGTTAGCAAACAAATTATTTACATGCCAAATCCTACTCTAGCTTCTGGCCCACCCTGTATATGACGCCTGAAACGTTGGATTTCACCGATTTGATTGGTGCTCTTTTCATTATCCAAATTTTGTTAATTTCACTTCAGATTATCCACATACATTTTGTGTTATTTAACTCTCGCTAGGCCAGATTTTGATATATAAAACGTATGTTTACTCACAGAAAAACCCGCTTTAAATACATTGCATCTAACATGGTTGGTGTAGGTGGTTTAAGCAGCCGAACTACACCTAATTAGCTTACGTGACATTTAATCGATAATAATCTATACAAGATCGGTAGCGCGTAAAACTCCTTGTCTCTTGTACGTATCTGTGGCAGAATTAAGCAAACACGGTTACTTTAATTACGTTACACCGTAAGCTTTACCCAACCAACGAGGGTCTCAGTCGGTATTTGTAAAAGTGTACACATAAATCTCTGTTTGGTTTACAATCTCATTAAAGCGGTGCCGCGCGAACTCCCTAAAAAGAATGCGTAGTAACGGGTATTAATTAATTAAGGAGCTTTGGTCCCCTCTGATATTTTCACCGAAATGGATGGAGCTTGCCATGAATTTGTTCTTGTTAAAAATAGGTCTTTTTAGGTGGATGATTTACGGGTAAATTATGAGTAGCTACTAAGTATTAAAAGGGAAGTTGTAAGTACATATTTTCGCTTTCGTTTAAGGTATATTAAATAACTCAAGCATTCTATTGTAATTAGATTCAGTATATAGGCTGATTCAAATTAAGTGCCCACCATTGCTATCTCTGTTATTATTGATTCTAGAAAGTTAAAATTACCAAATATTAGTGTTTTTAACGCTGATTAATATGCAATATACGAAAAAACAATTGCATGACGCATTTCTGAGAAATTTTGAAATTTATATTTTGTTTAAATTGAACACCCTGTATATTGTTTAAGAAAAATGGAAGATATTTTAATTTGTGATGCAAAAGTTTTAACACAATATTGTTTTAAAACGAATAATAAAGAAGTTATAGTGGTTTTTAATTGATCCCAAAGATATGTAAAATTTATAGTAGGCTTCTTTCACTTTAAATCAAAACAAATAGTATGTTGTTTGAAACTGTCAAAAACGCACTGAGCTTAAATCATTTACACGTTTAATTATTAGAAAAAAGTTATTTCATTTTTGTGTTGTGTTCTTTACTTTTAATTATTATTATTACATTATTACCATTAGTAGCTTGAACAGTTTTCGTTATATTTAGTTCTAAATATCAGATACCCTAGCAGCCAGAAATATTACATAGATATTTTTAAAAATATATTTTATAAATATTTTTCGTGAGAGGTTTTTGAATATATTTTTCATATTTTTTTCTAAATATAGATAAAATATTCAATTAAAATATTTATTCCATATTTTTTCTAAAATATTTATATGAAATTTGAGACTTTTTATGCAATCTATTTAATTTGTCAAAATGAACTAAAATTGTTCTTGGTTATTTAGAATGTATAACGTCGATAACGAAAAGTTGAAACATACATAGAGTTGTCTAAAAGGCAAGAACTTGTTTTTCACACTCACCATACAAGTTAATAATCAATAATTCTGGCATCTTTTAAGGCATACTGAAGGTTTATCAAATTAATCACTATTTTTTAATTGAAGTGTTCTAAATAAAAAACAAACGTATTTATCATCATTTTATTTGAATAAGCCAATAAAAATGAAAAATACTCATTTTTAAGTCTAGCCTTGGCTGGTGCCAGGTACAACCCTATGGCTTTTTTCATATCTTCGGTAGTGGCGCTCTCATGGCGTTTCTTTGTGGCCTCTAAAACAATGCCAATTGTATTAGATCATACCATGAATAAAATATCGTACAACATTATCAACACCTACTAATACATTTGGAGCATTTACAATAATTGGAGTGGTAGCTACATTCTAGTACTTACGATACTTATTTTTACTTTATTGCATAATATTTGAAAACATTCTACGTACAAACAATAAAACAACACAACGTATTCTAACCTCTATTTGAGGTTATGACGCTTATCTACCGAGATGAATCTCTTAAGCAAATCAACTAGCAATTTATCTGGTAGATGCAGTACATATATGATACATAAAATTTCTACAATTATATTATTAAACGATTTCTGTACATAGCGATATTGAGCATTCCAATTATCTTATAAATGCCATGACATGTTCAAAGTTTTGCTTACCTCGTAGTCACCACAAAAACTAAAACACACCCCGCAACAATTAATTACACAGTTAACCTTAATCTGCCCCAATCGTATACTATTATAAACCAAAACATGTAACAGACAAACGAATGAAAACGTTGGTGATACGCACGTGCGCGTATGCATTCTATGTACCTAATCCATAGACGCATAAACAATACTAAATCATATAACACCGGCACCGTCCGTAATGAATAGAGGTGTTGTGTTGACGTTCGCAACTTACAAATATTACAAATAATATAATACAAAACGCAGATATATTAATAGAAAAGTTACAGCGCTCAACTTAGATACTAATTAAATCATATTAGATATATATTATCTAATTTAATCTTTAAACTATCATTTTAAATAGGTACATACCTACTTAATATGTATGCATATTTTACCCATTTTATATTATTCGTCCTACGCACCAAATGTACAAAAGCAAAATTCAGTCTTCTTTTTTTATATGAAATAAATATTTACAGAAATACAAAGCAAAATATTCTTGCAGAGTTATGAAAAATATATTGAGAAAACATTTGCAATAAAATATTATTAATGCTACATAACATATATATTTTTTAAATGTTTTGCTAATATATTTTCTATAATATATTTTATGCATATTATATTAATATAACTAATATTCAAGAAAGATTTAATATTTTTTAAATATTTATACAATATGAAATAAATATAGTTGGTCACTGGTGTGGTATCTCACCATGGTAGTTTTCCATTTGGAGAAATGCGATATGCTGGAAAGCATGCATTCTATACGGCAAATCAATAAGACTGTAGAATATTATGCAGAACAGTATCCTTTACGACAGCAATCAGATCTACGTTACTTTCGAAAACTTTACAGACAATTTAGGCAACACGATTGCTTATTTAAAAATAAAAGAATAACAAAGAAAAATATCATTATCAACGAGGAGGTAGAAATTACAGTGTTAGCATATTTTGAAGCCCATCGCGAATGTTCCATTAGAGGTGCTACTAAGGAATTTTGTTTAAATTACGTGTCAGTTCAGAGAATTTTAAAAAAGCATAAGTATATCCCATTTAAGTACCGAACCTCACAAACATTACAACCAGGAGATTCGAACAGGAGGTTTGTGGCTTGTGGCTGTGAATGGTTTAATAATTTTTGTGATGAAAATTTGAATGGAGCACAATGTATTTTATGGAGTGATGAAACAAATTTCTCCAATACAGGAATGTTTAATAAGAAGAATGAATACTAATGGTCGCAAGAAAATTTATTAATAATGTGTCCACATGCTGCACAAGTTCGATTTAGTTTTAATGTCTGGTGCGGATTAATTGGTTCGACAGTCGTTGGTCCAGTGTTCTACAATGGTACATTGACAGGAGAGAGATATCTGGAATTTATTCGTACCGTTCTAGAGGATTTCCTTGATAACGACAATTATCTGATGCGCCAAAATTTGTACTTTCAGCAGGACGATGCTTCGGCACAATTGGTACAAATGGGCCAATTCGTTGCCCAGCACGCTCTCCTGACCTTTCACCTTTAGACTTTTTTCTTTGGGGATATTTAAAAGATCAGATATACAGAACCCGGTACAACAACGTGAACGAATTGCAAAATAAGGTTAGGGAAGTTTTCCGCCAATTGGATGGAAGGACAATCTTAAGAGGTACCCAGAGTCTGCTCAAGCGGACACGAAAATGTATTGAGAATGAAGGTGATACTTTTGAGGATATATAATACCTTACAAATTATGCATTTACTTTTTCCTTTTCAATTTAATTCTAACGACATTATTTTAAGATGTAATATGTAAAAATAAACATCAACCACAAAGACATGTATCTGTTTTGTTAAAAGTTGATTCTTTATACTGCTCTAATACATTTTACAAAATAAAAACCATCATAACTTCTTTATTATTTGCTTTAAGACAATATTGTATTGATACTTTTGCATCATAAATTAAAATATCTTTCATTTTTTTTAAACAGTATACAGGGTGTTCAATTTTTGAAAAAATATATAAATGTTAAAATTTCTTGGAAATGCGTCATTCAATTGTTTTTTCGTATATTGGATAATAATCAGCGTTAAAAACCTTAATACTTTGCTACTTTAACGTACTTTCTAGAATCGATAATAACAGAGATAGCAATAGTGCGCACTTCATTTGAATCAGCCTGTATTTAGGGAAATATTAGAAAACTTAAATGATATATTTTCAGATATTTGCATTTTATTAATTATATTTTCTTGGTTTCAATACTTGGTAGTAAAATTCAAAGAATTATTTTGGAAAGTGTTTTAATAACGAGTTTTCTAAGTTATTTATAATTTCTTTATCAGAAATACAACAAATCTGTAATTAAACGTTATATGAATTAAAGGATAAATTGCCTTATTTACTTCGATTTTAATCACTTCAATAATTTCCCACATAAAATTATTTTTATCTTTAGCAAATTATAGGGAAGGATCAGTCTCAGAACAGAATATTGCTTCATATTTAAACGTCCCGGATACTACTAAAACGAAAAACATCTAATATACTTTACGATCGTGGAATCAACAGCTAATCTGGGCTATAAATAGGTATCTCTCGCTCGCTTCACAGTTGACGATTTTTACGAGGAATTAAAATTATCTCACAGTTGCTAAAATAAAAAGCGTCAATAAAAACCTAAACCGGGGCGAATTAACGAAAAACAACCACTAGATATACGCTTGAGATCAGATAAAAACTATTTCATATATGTACATACAAACATTATAGGGAAATAGTCTCCCAAACGAAAAACAAATATCCTGCAATTTCTGCCTGTTTTTTTTTTAACTTTCAGCTGTACAAAACATTTTTGAAATGTTTAACCGCAAATGACTTTCTATTTACGTTTATTTCTCATATTTTGATTCCGAATAACGTTACAACTAGCAATGAAATTTTAAATTTGCCAACATGAACTGCTCAACATGCTCAGTCGTGATATGATGGAAAAAAAATGGTTTGTTTTTTTTACATGGGAATTTTGCGTGAAATTAAACGTATTTATAATTAATTCGTTTCAAAACAGATTCAAAATTCGATAATAAAAGAAGAGATGAAGAACCAACTTCCTTTATTTCTAGATTGTTTAGTGATAACCATACAATAATAAATTAGAAATAGACATCTATAGAAAACAAACCAATACAAATAGATTCATAATGGCCGATTCAAATCACTGAGGACAACATAAAATTTAAAAGATTTCAAAAAGAATTGCAATTTATTGGAAAGGTAGCGATTTATAATGGTTACTCGTCTGTATACGTAGTAAGTACAGAGAAAGTGCAATATAAACACTATGTAAGAAGTGCCACGACTTCAGAAGACAATCGCATCGCGGCAAAAACTTGGTTAAATTACCTTTGCACCGTATTTCAAAAGGCTTAAGTGGACCAACTTCCCCCACCTAATTAACGCAAAACTATTCAGGTGTTTTGTGATTTTTTTTTAAAGCTCATACCCCCAATCCGTGAGCAGACGGGCGCGACATTTGGGAAAAGTCGCGACAATATCAACAACAAAGACATTATGAAAATGAAATAATTAATATAATAAGGGAGTTAATATTATATTTATTATTTCATTTTCATAATTTTTACCGTAAGAAAAAAGATATGAATGGTAGTTCATTTAGAAATACTGTAGTTATTAATTAGCGCGCGATGTCATCATCCTAAAATAATACTACACTTTATTACTATAATTAATAAATTTTAAATTAACAATTTTTTTATTGCGGGGAAGTGTCCAAACCGAAGTCCATATGCGACGGCCCTCTGCATATGTTGCTATTTTCCATAGCTAATCTTCGATGGCCGTCTGACTCACACGGTTGCTTTAGATTTCCTTATCGTGATAATGGGAGACACCTTCCTCTATAGTAACAGTATATGGAAAACATTCAAATAACTTATTGAAACGGGAAGTGACATTTTGATGGATTTATAGAGGAAGAATGGTTCATATTTGTAGTTAATTCTTGGTATTTCGAAGGGTCAAGTAGACGTGGAAAAAGTGCTTGTAAATATGTTTCCTCTTTACACGCCGATAACGCTACAGTCATTGTGGTATCTTTGTATTCTTCTTTATTATGGCTATATTTGTTGTTTTTTTCCCAGCAACTCTTTCCAATTGTCTAAGATCTAGACCTACTTTCTGACTAGCTGACTAGCTACTTTTCGGCTTATTATTTTTTATTGTTATCCTCCGTCCTGTTTCATTCTTCCGATAATTCTGTGAATATTTCTTCAGACTTCAGATTTCTTTTTCCTCTAGAGTCTCCTGTGCTGCTTTTCTCGGTAATTTGTCGAGAGCCGTTCGCAAATCAATAAACAGTCATATGTATAACGAACCTTTTCCACTTTTTGGTATAGTTTTGTTTGCTTTTATATTTTGTTTGATATGTGGACACTCGCTGAGCCATCACGAAAAGACATTGAATTACTTTTATTTATTGAAAATCAAAATCATTGCCGGTAAGATGACAAGAATGACATGGTCCATAACATTTCAAAAAACGCATGTTCAGTACTTGTTTGGTGTGTTTTTTTTTTATTGTGAATTCTTATAGAGGCAAGCTACTTTTCAGAGATATCCTCTCTATGTGTGTACATATGCAGATATCCCAGAATTTTCACAAAAATTCAGATGCTTTCCTATACTCTTGTCTTACAAGACATTTCATCGGATTTAGTTCATTACGTTGTTCTTGCATATTATGCTAATCATTTAAAACATTCTTATTGCATTACTTTTATGAAATCCGTATGGTCCAAACTAATCTTAAGAGTTCATAAGTTTATCGTTCTAAAATCACGTACATATAAAAGAAAACAGCTAGAGGTAGCTTTAATTTTGAGACAGCCCGTGTATGGTATAACACAAACGCGGTAGCAGTAAACAACGTGCCTTTTACATATTTCAACATCAAGCCATTACAAAATTGAACAACTACTGTCAACTCTGTCGAGTGTTATTTTATTTTGCTTTGACAAGTAGTTGAAAACTACAAGGTAAGTTAGCAACGATCGGGCATTTACATAATTACCATAAATATATGTACACTTCAGGTAAATGCTGAGGCATAGTATATGCGTATTCAACAAGACCAAATATAATACAACTAACCACGAAGCCTTTCTCCCTAAGTGGGTATATAATTACGTAAAATTGTATGATTGCAGTAGAGGTAAGTATAATAAATGTGCCTATTTGTAGTTACTTAACTACATACGCATACATATTTTGTGATTCCCAAATGTTTGTTATCGAAACTTGATATTAAAATAAGTTAAATAATAATGAATAAATAATAAATAAATGTTGACAAGGTCTCTACTAAGTTGAGTGTTATATATTTACGTAAAAAATGGATTTAAAAAAGAAGAGGTATTACTGAAGGTGTGGTCTTAAATTGTAGGAGCGACCACCAACACGACCGCCTTCTCTTGTGCCCTAAGAAAGAATAAGACAATTAATAATTTCTAAGAGTTATTTGGATTCGATCGGTTAACGAAAATCATTCAACCAACTGACATTTAAGCAGAGACTAAACCGGCAACTAGATGACTGTTATTGAAACGGTAAATATTAATGACTACAAACTAACACAGCAGCATATACAGGTTTTTCACGGTAGCCGTTCGTTAGTCCGTGGTTAGAAGAAAGTTAGAATTCTGAATTTTTTACCTTCAGGGTTATACCAGAAGTCGCCATTAACTCCCTTATTTTAAATGGAACACCCGGTATATTATCTCATTTTTGGATTCCTAAGAAAATTTCATGTTATGTTCAATCTGGTTTCCCTACACCTATTCTCATTTGTTTCTGAGATATCTTGATTATTTTGAAAATTTTTAAATGCGTAGCCATATTTTCAATACTGAGCCTTTTACCCATTTTCGACTGTTGGTAAGCGCTTCTAGGATGGATGAAAACATAAGAATGGTAGTTTCGGAATCCACAGTGACAATTTATTCATCGCATACAGGGTGTCAAAAATTTTATGACCAATTACGCCATTTTCAAAATTCAAAATATAAAACATCCTGTATACAACGTTTCTTTTTGTGAAATATAATGTATAAAAATTTAACACAAACTTATATTTTATTTATTGTAATTAGAACCTATATTAATATTGATTGTTACATTTGAATTTCCAGAGCTATTATAATGTCATTTCATTCCAGTGTCGGGATCTGACTGTCAATGTGATCTCTCCACTGTTATGAAACATTTTCCACCTCCATTGTAATATACTTATACTTCCATTGTGAACTACTACTAGTAGTTCACAATGGAAATATTTCAGCTATGGCTTTCCAATTTTGTGGAACTCTGCACACATTAAGAGGCACTTATAAGTGTATTTATACCAGCCAAATTTTGATTTACGGGCTATAAACAACCCTTAAAGTTGCTTCCATTTCACAAAACTTTCAATATAACTTTTGAATGGTAAAAGTTAAGAAAATACAATTCTCTTTTCTTTGGAATTTCGGCTGATTTTAATTCCTGCAAGTTTTTAATAAAATACATTTTTGTATACAAACGTTTCGATTTTTTTTTAAATTAATCTTCAGTGATTTTTACATAAAGCTTTTTTTTAATGTACAAATGTACAACATTTTACAAAAAAAACTGGCTGTAACATCAACAGTAAAATTATTTAAAATTAATTTTTAAAAGATTTGTATATTATTAATTTTAGATTAAAAAAAACATATAAAAACACTGATGAAGACTTGAAAAGGGTCAAAACGTTTGTATACAAAAATGCATTTTATTAAAAGTTTGTAATAGCTAAAGTCGGGCCGAAATTCTATTATATAATTCTACCTTGCAACTAAATAAAACATAAATATTTTGAACTTAGTCAGACAGGTACTATATTTACTAGAATTGAAAAAAAACTGATGCATTTATAGGTAATCTGCAAACAAAACAAAAACTTTATGTATTAATCACATTAACATATATGACAGTTATACACTATAATTTATATGTATACACTTCCTCCTTGGAAGCCGTTAACGATGATCCTATTTTGCCCTATGAGTAATATGCATACTTCCTGTATTCTCATTACGAAAAAAGGTTAATGATTTTAATATGCCTAAATTCACGAATCTAAATATTGTACAAGCAAATATTTATGTTTTTACCAAATTCTTTCCTCATCTGCTCGAAATGTGCTAGGCTGTTCATATTCGCGCGGGACAACGAAATTGTTTACGCTATTTCACACCATGTAAACGGTAATTTTACAAATATGTCGCCGTTCTAATGAAAACGTCCTTCAATTTATTTGCAATATCGGATATTTCTTGCGTAATCTGATTTTTTAACGACGATTTTTCTGGCGACAATCCAAGGATAATAAAAATGGTTATGGGTTTCTAAAAGTACGTACAACAGATGATGTATGTAATCTGTAATGAATGAATGTAGGG